>RQTK01000755.1:159188-170547 GCA_003991915.1 Elysia chlorotica
ACAGATAGATAGATAGATAGATAGATAGATAGATAGATAGATAGATAGATAGATAGATAGATAGATAGATATATAGATAGATAGATGGATAGATAGATAGATAGAAAGCTAGTTGAATGTGACCGGCTAAAACAGGAATCATGGTATCCCCGCCATGTCCCGTTTGTGGCAGCATATAAAAATTGTCAGACGCCAGTCTTGAGTCCCATATAGAAAGTAGCCTATATAGTTCTGATGTTAGACGCTAAACCAACTCACTGCCTAAAACCTACGTACCGCTTCCCCTGATATCCCAGAGCCACAGGCCATGTCCAAGATCTTCATCGTGGTCCTATCTCGGTCGCCAATAACCCTGGTCAGACCGTTCACCATATAATGATGCGCTTTATACTTGAAACCTGACATTATCTGGGGAAACAGACAGTTAGTGCATTGTTCAAGTGCATATTTAGTCAATTTTCACTTATGTATGGTCTAGGGAGTGCATGTTTCAATGATGCTTAAGTCAATTTTGACTTAAACATGGTCTGGGAAGTAAATTGTTCAATGCTGCATCAGTCGGTCTTCATTTAAACATTGACTGGGGAATACACTGTTAAATGCTACTTAAGTCGATTTTTCACAACATGATATGTGGGATGCATTTCACGCATGTTAAGTCCGTTTTCACTGATATTGTATCGGGTTTTTCCCTGGGTCTCTCTTTGATTTTTTTTTTATCCAAATGCGATTTTGTATGTAAGTTCACAGTATAGCTTATATAGGTGATTACATTAATCATTGAGCAGCTAACAAAGAATCAACCAAACATTCTTTCTCTACACACAACAAAAAAATTGGCATATAATGCAATTACCTCGTCAATAACAAACCGCATGAACGGCATTTAGAAACTCCACAAATGTCACGGACACGACCCCAGGTCCTTGCAGACCATGTTCTTGAGAGACGGTCTCTTCCCGGTCATGGTGCCAGAAACAAAAACTGTACGGTGACGAGCTCCCAAGATGTGTCTGAGAAAAAGTTTGTAATGGTGACTTAAACTTAATCTCTGATCGAAGAAAGCGAATCTCTTACTCTCAAGTCTTATTCAAATTGATATAATGTGATTAGATCAAACAGGAGTTTCGGTCTCCCCACACTGTGTCTGTGTGGCATCATGTGAAGTTCTCAGACATTAGTATTGGGGCCCTTCCACAAGATAGCCTATATAGCTCTAACGCTGGACGCTAATAAAAAATAACAAACAGTCCTAGATCTTAGTGAGGTTGAGTTGAGTTGAGTTGATTTAATGTCCAACATTTGCACTATGTAGCCTATATTGTGGGGGGACCCCAAGACTACTACTACTACTACTACTACTACTACTACTACTACTACTACTACTACTACTACTACTACTACTCTACTAGGAGTCGCCCTTTTAACTCTTCAGTTATGTTACCTCTCTAAAAAAAACATAATTATTTTATAACCCAGAAATCAACTAAGTTATTGATTGTTTGGTCCTGACATTAACAACACAAAGAGTCACCTAGTTATGACAATAGTTCATTTTTGCCTGGATTTTTATTGAAATTAAAATTTTTGGTCGTAATTACAACATCGCGGTAGCTTACGACTCGTCGTAAGAAAAGGGGATAAAGAAGCCAACCGTGACGTTGTAATTACTTACGGCTCTTTTTTACAACATACGCCGACGCAAGACAGAGAATATTAATTTCTTTTGCTGTAAAATTCAAGTGCAGTTGATTATCCCCAATCAAAAATTATTTAAATGAGAGGTATTGTTCAACACTAAGCTAATTTATGATCATTAATTCTGAACAACAGTAGTTGATAGTCCTCTTTATATGTTTATTCTTCTATTGTTTTCCGCCTTTATTACTCTTTATGTGATATTATGTTCAACCAATTTGTTTATTCGGTGTTTATGGAATAAAGATAATTTTTAAATACTTTTTTTTTATCTCTATTACGCTTCATATCATTATTATATAAATGGCATAATGAAAGCGTTCATGGCAGTTATTAAAATATGTTTTACTAACTAAACAAACGATAACAGCGTTTGAAATAATTATCTCAGTGATGAAATACCCCTTTCAATTAATTGAAGAGTTAGTCTAGCCAAAAAATATAGTTAAAAAAATTCAATGTCATTGTATATAGGTCAGTCCTTCTTTCTGACAGCATCAGCATATATTCGATTGAGATAAAGACTAAACATTAGTTGTAATACAAATAAATACAGTTTGATGTAAAAAAAAAAAAAAATACTACACGAGGTGTCACCTGATATAATTATCATTATTGCATAGGCCTTTTTTTTCAAATTAAAATACGTATACACTTGACACCGCAACACCTAATAAGCGTGTATTTGAAATAACTGCGTCTTTCTTTCAAACTTGATAAGGGCAAGTTTAGCTGTAATACTACTTTGCTTACTAACACAACTTATAGCCCAATTTAAGCTTGCAAGTTGAAAAATAGATTTATTAATGTCTGTATTCAGCTTAATACAGCATACAAAGTTTAAAATCTAAAACCCCATGCATTGCCGACACAAAAATGAAAATTGAAGCTCAAAGGAAATAAAACAACTTAATAATGCAATATCTACTCATTAACACTTGAGCCAAGAGTTTCAATATCAAAATTAATATTAAAACGTGTGGTGAGTATGAATAGCGAAACACTGAGCCTTATAGACCTTCACAAAATAATATTGCTTTGTCCCCCCTCTCAGGGCACAGTTATTAAGTAGGAATGGGTGCAAAACAATGCAAAATACCCATTCTTTCTGCCGTGGGCCTTTTTAAGACACCCCACCTCCCCTAAAAAAAGAAGATAAACACAAAAACAACAACAAAACAACAATAACAACAACAACAGCAGCAACAACAACAACAACAACAACAACAACAACAACAACAATAACAACAACAACGACAACAATATTAACAGCGACAGCAGCAGCAACAAAATAAAAACGAAAAAAACAGCACACACAAAAAAACTAAAAAAAAAACCTATGCGTTAATTCACATAAAAGTAATATTTTGTTGAATATTTTTTTTTCTTGTTGACTCTTTAATGTTTAACTTAGGCTTAAGACCATGTTTTATGTTTTGTATTGTTAAGTAATTCTTAGAGTTAAGCTGTATCTGGTTGGGTCGGTGTTAGTATTAACTATTATGTGACCGGCTGAGACATGAGTCATGGTATCCCGGCCCTGTCTCGTGTGTGACATATTTGTCATACGTCAGTCTTGGGGCCCATCCACAATATAGTCTGAATAGTGCTTACGCTGTACGTTAAACCAACTCAACTCAACTCGTATCTACTTTTATATAAATGTGTGCCGTGCAATAACCGCAAAGCCCTGAAGATAGATTTAGATTTAATCATATTCATAATTATCATGTCATTTTGTAAACTCTTGCAGTGTTAACACTTCAATTGCTTACGCATGCCCACATACAGGGTAATGTTGGAAAGAATTAGAGAAAAAAGTTTCCGACACTTCCATATTAATCTACATTTATCCATCGTTGCTTTTCTGCAATATTAATTGTTCTAACTATCTAAGTAAACAATGTGTTTTACCCCAATAACCTAAGTAAACCTCTCACAATAAAAATCAAGTTCCTAGTAGTATTTGAGTTTATACTGCATAACTATTTTAAACCAATGGAACTTTAGTGTCTGTACGTGTAAGGGGGCTTTCGATGGTTAGCTAATGTCGTAAGAAGCAGCGATGATACTACTTTTACTAGGATAAACTCCAGCTTTCGAGTAGATTTTACTAGACTAGGAAACGTCCGCCCAAAAGATGGACCGACAATATCAGGGATCTATGTAGTGTACGTCTTCTAACAGTGGAGAAGAGAGCAAGAGACAAGGCCCAGTGGAGAAAGGATGTAGTTTGCTGTATGGAAAGGGATCGTTGAGACCTGGGCAGTTGAGTTAAGTTAAGTAAGTCAATGGAACTCATCCTTGCAGACTTAGCGAAAATACTCTATTCATTAGACAAAACACCTCTTAGATTTGTCAAATAATCATAAACAAAGACGCGTGGCACAGTCTTAGTTCGAACCCAGGAAGCCTTGTATTAAGTTTAGAAAAGGTAGATTACTGGAACAATTATACTATATATGAGATAGGCTTTTAGGTATTTGTCTACAGTGGTTAGACATAGACTTTAAGTGAAAATTTCCAAACAGCGTACAACGTTTTTATAATATGTAACAACTGGAATCGTGAGTTTCGAACCGGGTACTAAAGTTGTGATAATAACACTCTACCACGTGACAAGTTCGCTGCCGATTAGAGGTGACGAGCTCTATCTACCGGGGAAACTTGACTAGCTGTAAAGAGTTGAGTTAAATTGGTTAGTTTAATAGCTTATTGTGTGGACGTCCCTCAAGACTATCGGCTGACAGTTTTGCGTGCTGAGTTACAGAGATACTGCGGGTAGATCTGGACTTTTGTCTCAGATGGTCACATTATAAAGACACCAACCTAACCAAAATAGAACGAAATCTGTCAAATAAATTGTGGGTTTCGAACAAGGGACCTCCCTATTGGGAGACCAACGCTCTAGGTAATTAAAGAGGAATAATTGCACATTACCTGTTTTACTTGTGTCGAAAAATATTAGCACTGCAAACCCAGGCGATATCAGATGCTGTGATAGAGCTTGGAGTGTGACAATGTCTACTGACTCTACTCTCTTCCGATCAAAGTTGTTAAAAATATGTCTACAGTCTACGTTAGGCGGACCAAAGCACAATAGTCTTCTGGAACATATCCTGCGACCTCTCTTTTAACTATGTATGCTCTTATTAACATAGTTATTGAAATAAAACAAACATTAGGGTTTCGAGAACTCAATAACCACATAGCCCCATGCACGCGAACTTTTGTTTTGACACGAGTCGATAATTATTATTTTCGATTTTATTTCACAGTTTACGGTTTATTATTCATGTGACGGTAATAAAATAATTAGTGTCTACGGCTTAGTTGCGCTCTATTATGTTACAAATTGTTGTTGATGTCATCCCAATTTTATACTCGTTAGCAAAACAATACTTTAGGGGTTTGTAAAGGGGATATATTATGAAAAAAACATAGGGGTATTAATACGTGTAAGACGATGACATTGTTTTTTATCTTTGTAATTATTATTACTTGATACAACAAAAGACCATTTATAGAACGATGTTGAGTGCAAATTAAAAAAAAAACGTCAGTGGATTACACTGTTATTAAAAATAAATGCATAATTTATTATGAAAATCAGGAAGCAAAACGCAGTCAAATGTGAAAGGGTCCGTTGAAATAAAAACACAGCTATTTTGGGAACCTTTGACATTTTCCCCTACACCTTAAGACTATAAGAATATCCTTAAAAAAGAAATGCCCTTTTTATTAAGAATGTTAGCTTGAATATCAACCCCAAAAGAGAGTAAAATAAATTGAAGGACTACTAGAGACAATAAACCCCCTTAGAAAAAGCAGAAACAAATTGTCCACACTAGTAGATTGATATGCCACCATAAATAAATGATTATAATTTACATAACTAGCCTGGGGTCCGACTAGGAAAATCTTTTATATATATGCAGAGATAGAGAGAGAGAGAGAGAGAGAGAGAGAGAGAGAGAGAGAGAGAGAGAGAGAGAGAGAGAGAGAGAGAGAGAGAGAGAGAGAGAGAGAGAGAAAGAGAGAGAAGAGAGAACAAAGAAAAAAAAGAGACAGCCAGAAAGAGAGAGCGAAAGAGTGGCGTTGGTGAATAAAAAATCTTTATTAATCCTTCAAAGGAAATATAATTATATTATATAGATTACAATTATGAACAGTTAGTTAAAAAAAAAAGTAAGACAGAAAGTTGAGAAAGAGAGAGGAGAAAGAGATTGAAAGAGACCGAGATAGAGAGAGAGACTGCACAAATAAGACGGACTGTGAACAGTTAGAGAGAGAGAGTGAGAGAGAGAGAACTAAAGGAAAAGAAAGAGACAGCCAGAAAGAGAGAGCGAAAGAGTGGCGTTGGTGAATAAAAAATCTTTATTAATCCTTCAAAGGAAATATAATTATATTATATAGATTACAATTATGAACAGTTAGTTAAAAAAAAAAGTAAGACAGAAAGTTGAGAAAGAGAGAGGAGAAAGAGATTGAAAGAGACCGAGATAGAGAGAGAGACTGCACAAATAAGACGGACTGTGAACAGTTATACAACGAGAGCAGAAACCCCAATCATTGCTCTCATCATGGGAACTGATAACAATAAGAAATTGAGGGCCATGATCGCCGACATCTGTTACAGATCTTGCATAAGAATAAAAACAATTGGTTAAGGATAATATCACTGTTGCGTTTGTATACAAATTGAAAAAAATATATTACAGTTCTAAAATGTAAAAAATATATTACAGTTCTAAAATGTATACAAAGAATAATGCCTAAAACACCGGCTCACATTGGTGATTGGCAGCTGGCAGGAAAGCTTTGTCGGAAGATGTAAGATAAGTGCAAAATCCGGTGGTGTCAATATGGTGTGGTGTGGTGGCTATCCTGAACTTGCCTATATAATGAAGGAGGGTCAGAGCGGTAAACCACACCCTGCTTGTTTTTTTAAAATTATCTTCCTTTATGCGGAGTTAGTTCCCTTGTAAGGGGGACAATCTTTTCGCAACAACTTGATTTTTATCTTTTTATTTATTTAACCCCCTTGCCTAATTTCTTGCTTTATACTGAAACTATTTTGCTTTTAGAAGGGAAAAAAATATTCTTTTTTCAAAATAGTGTGTTTAAACCGACTAACCTAACTACAGATCAAGCACAAACAGTGTCACTGAAAAGGCGTATAATAAAAGGAGATGGCTTAACCTTTTAATATCGCATTATTTTGGGCCTTTACATTGTGTGCACACTATTTGGGTGGATATTTAAATTTAAATTTATTATTTGTTTTTGGGACTATCCCCCTTTGAATATCGAATGAACGAAACCATGTTATAGGCTACGATATTTCACTGTTTATTTATCATCCCATTGCAGCTCATCGTAAAATTATACTCATGTCCGTTGACCATTGAGGATCCACTTATATTGCTCATGGTTGGCATTATTTTCTTTTTTTTTTACCTCTCTTTTTTTCCCTCCATCTCTCTCATTTCCCTCTCTACCTGTCTATTTAAATTTCTTCTCTCCCCCACCCCATGTGTGCCTGTCGGTCTGTCTCTGCCTCTCTCTCGTCTCTCTCTCTTTTCTCTCTCTCTCTCTCTCTCTCTCTCTCTCTCTCTCTTTTCTCTCTCTCTCTCTGTCTTTCCCTCCTTCTTACTCTCTTTCTTCCCATTTTCCTTTCGCTTCCCTCACCTCCTCTTTTTGTCTATTATTTCCAATAATTTAATTTCTTTTCCCCCTTCCTTTTCTCCCTCTTTCAATTTTCTTCGCCCTAAGCATTTATGATTGTCTTTATATATTATATGGTAAAGACCCCGAACCTTTTAGAGGCGTTGAAAGCAAACTAGGTTTGCCCAAAGCAATCTATGATTCGAGGCTACTGGCTGACGTTCGAACGACACACACCCTGATATCAAGACCACAGCACAAGCGACTGAGCAATTTGGCTCCGGGACCTTTAGAAAGGGACCACAGTTGACGGGTTCCTATCTCTAACCCTAAAAAATTTGTAACCTCATACAATGATTATGGTTAGCAATTTAGAGCACAAAACACTATGCTAAAAGTATCTATTAACACGATCTTACACGTTAAATGACACTTTTAAAGGCCTTGAGGCTTGTTAGAGTGAGTTGTTATAGTACTTATAGATCAATATTTGTCAAACGTTAAATATTTATTACAAGGATTTCACAAACCATTTATAATTTCTTGCTGAGGTTTAAGATCTTAGAATGTAACTGCGGGGCACTTACGATTTTCAGGAAACTAGAATAATGATTATTAGAAAATAGAGCGGGGGAGAAAGAGATGGAGGGATAGGAAAGAGATTATGCGAATAAAAAGTGTTACGACGGGCTGCAAGCTTTAGCTACTGCAACGTTGAACTTGTGGACGATATATTCTAGTTTGACTTTCAAACTAACCTAATTGTTATACACATCATTTACTTTGTGTAATACATCATGTTACATTGAAACTCCTATATTAAGTTTGGTGTACCTTAGATTTTGAATATTTTTTTATTTCAATTTTGATTTACAGAAGTGTTTCCTAATAGTACATCATTGTTAAAAAATTGTATTACTGTACTTTAAGGTGGCAATAAAGAAATAACCCTTATCCGTTTTTATGTATACGTTGGCCTATTTCTAACTGAATGAGAGCCCCTGGGTTATTTTTCTTTCCTAGCATTGTTCTTTATGAAATTGCATTTTTACTTCAACCGTTGACATAAATAAAATGTACTCTACGTGTTTTTAGATCCCCAGTTTTATTCCAATAAAAATGGTCAATTTAAATCATCATTGTATCAACGATATGGAAGTTTAATTGCCATTTCGTTTTTCTGTGTACCGCAGGCAATTCTCATTTATATGTATGGGAATGAAATGGTTGAAGTAAAAATGCAATTTAATAAAGAAAAATGCAGCGAAAGAATAATATCTTATGCAATCAAGTTCTACATTTTCCCTGCCATAAAAGCGGCTAATATAAACCACAATTGGTATTAAAAGAAAACTTCGTTTTATTGCTTTTCTGTTCTTGACAATGCACTAACTCATGTTTTTTGTGTGTGGTGGTTTCATTAGTTTTCGTCAGAGTATGATAGGCTTTATATATTTCATTCAGTCATAGTACACACAATGTCAAAAGAATAAAAATGTACTATTGCTTCATTGTTTTTTTGTAGTGCACTAAGTCATTTTTTTATTTATTTTTTTAAAAGATTAGTTTCCGTCAGAGTACGACAAGCTTTGTATATTACATTCTTTCACTCGTATATACAAAAACAAATAAATGTACTTTTCCATGTCCTGGTTTGGGAGGTTGCCTTGGGGTAAAACACCAGCTTCCGACGCCAGAGGTCCGTGGTTTGAGCCCTGGCGATGTCGCCCCCTACTGGTTGGGTCGGTGTCAGTCTTAATGTGACTGGTTGAGATAGGAGTCATGGTACCCCCACCCCGTCTCCAGTGTGGCAGCAGTTAATTGTCAGACGTTAGTCTTGGGGCTCGTCAACAATATAGCCTATATAGTGCTGATGTTGCAACTCAACTACAACTAAAACCATTATTCTTTCTCAGGCTACTATCTACAGAGAAGAAAAAAGGTTAGACTACAATTGTATCGTCATATAAATTAATTCTTCTCAGCTCCTTATTATTATTATTGAATATCCATATTTATACACATCTAATGCAAATCTACGTGCTAATAATATTAAAAAAGGGACACGCTGTGGAATAACATTAGGCCTGAATTTGATATGAATTAGAATATATACGTAGCTTACTGTAAATACTTAACGCTGTAGCAATTTTTCGACATCGTTATTTTAATGAATTCATAACCAGTTATCACATTAGTCACGGAAATGTGGCAAGGTAGGTTAGCAACCCCTGTACCATGGTCCCGATTTTTTTTACTACCGTGGTGTCACTAAGCATTAGCACAATCTCTTTAATACACGTACGTGAACGAGTGTGTACTCCTAGATCTACGACTGCCTTTATTTAAACATGTTTCTGTACTTAACTAGACCAAAGTCCACATTATATGTATAGGTGTATGGTTATTTATAGGGGAATCTCTTTGGTATAAAGTCATCTAGCCAACCAACAGCAGTTATGTTCATATTTAATTGAAATTTATTCATACTTGGTACACACTTCTAACTGCTATTTCGTACCGGCGTACGTATATTTTTAGAAGTGTAGCGATATCCTAACCTTACCTGGAGTTGTCATCATTTGTGTTGATGCCAAGAAAATCTTAAACTACTAAGTTCCTGCGAATCACAGGTATTTTCTTTGTTCTTTTTCTTTTTCTTTTTTTTTTGCATGAAATCGATAGTCGTAGAAATCTGGTTTAAGTATTTTTTTTTCTTCTTAAAATATTAAGTTGATTTAGATTAAACTTTGCTGAGATAGACTTGGTAGATCTTACATCGGGATTTTCCGCTGCCATTTTTTGTTGCTTTTTTCTTTTACAACAACAACAACAACAACAACGTTACTATTACTACTACTCCTAATGTTGCTGTTCTACTACTACTACTACTACTACTACTACTACTACTACTACTACTACTACTACTACTACTACTACTACTACTACCATAACCGGTTTTACCTTGTTATATTGCTTGGCCAGCTCATCATAGGCACTAGTGGTTCCAACCATTCCCACACTGGGGTCCAGAAACTTCTCGCGGAGTAGGGCTGTTCTTTCTGCACTCATCGTGATGGGGTTAACTGGCTTTCTCAAGTGTTTGTACGCCTGGCATATAAATTATTTACATTACTATACATGGCGATGATGATAATGAAAATAATAATAATAATAATAATAATAATAACAACAACAACAACAACACCAACAACACTAATAATAATAATAATAATAATAATAATAATAATAATAATAATAATAATAATAATAATAATAATAATAATAAAATAATAAAAATAATAACAATTTATAGTTGTATGAACAACATGAATCTAATCTTTTTTTTTTAACTATATGTAGCCTATTCATTGCATGATTGGAAATACAGTAATATAATTTGTATGGAACTAGGATGATCTTAACAGCAACAACAAATGTTGTTGTTGTTGTTGTTGTTACCGTTTTGCTGTTGTTAATGTAATTGGTTTGTTTTTATGTATGTTGAATAGTTGATTTCGCATAGTTAGCAAGACTAAGGTTTAACACTTGAATGTTCTATAACATACAGTTCAGTGTGCCGTACTAGGTCATTTGTGTCATGCGGTCACATTAAACATCGACCCAACGAATAGAAAACACAATCCGACATTTCATTGGTTTGAACCGAATACCTCCGGACTCGGAGCTGAACGTTCCACCACGAGTGTTTGCCCGCTTTACCAACTCTATAAGTTATTGTCTGGGTTTCCTTCGTTGTTGTTTTTAGAATTTTTGCTTCTCTTTGATGATGTATTGGGGGTTGTATGAGGTACAGCTCCACACTGCAAAGATATCGTTTTTGCAACGTTCGCTGTCGTTTGTAAAATATCCGCCTGTAATTTCTTTAAACTCGATTATATCGTTTGTTAAATAGATGCATTGTTATTTTGAAATAAGACGACCAGATTTGAATAGGCCCATGTCCAAAGTCGGCAGTTGATTTTCATATTTG
>RQTK01000755.1:170871-206963 GCA_003991915.1 Elysia chlorotica
ATTTGTATTATATATAATATTGCTTGAATTAGAAATAAACTATTACACTATGACTTCTATCAGATGGTCGAAGGCTTCGAGTACAAAGGGCCAATGCGTGTGAGGGACACACTGGTCAGTTTGATCGGTGACCGCAACAGGGCTGACATGAAGATCATGGACCTGGGCTGTGGCACGGGCCTGGTGGGGGAGGTGGTGAGTTAAACGTTGCCCTATTGATGAGATTAATAACAGTGATATTAATGAATACAACAAGAATGATGATAATGATGGTAATGACCATAATGATGATGATGATGATGATGATGATGATGATGATGATGATGATGATGATGATGATGATGATGATGATGATGATGATGATGATGATGATGATGATGATGATAATGATGATGATGATGAAGATGATGGTGGTGGTGGTGACGATGATGATGATGATGCAATTAAGAATAAGAATAAGAATAATACAAAGATATTAATAAAATGATGATAATGATAACAATATGAAAAATGCTAAACATTATAATTTTATTTTATTTATCACAAAACAAAACAAAACAGCCAAACGATGAAAACATAATAAAAACAACAACAAAATATCAGTTTATAGTTTATTCTAGTTTATACTAGACTAAACGACATATGACTGAATCCACTTTAAGTCAAACTTCCTTAGAAGTCAACCCCACAAGGCGATCTCTAGTCATGATTAAATTTTTTGACAAATAATAGCAACTTTTCCTTAAATGCAACATTTTCTTATTAAGTCCTTAGATGGTTAAGGTTTTTGAGAATGCCACTGCAAAAAGCCATGAAACAAAGTTGCTACAATCGCTATTTGCAGCTTTATGCAGTTGGTTTCACACAACTGGACGGCCTTGACCCCTCGCAAGGCATGCTGGATGTGGCAAGGTCAAAGGGAGTCTACGGGAGTCTGTTCTGCGAGTACGTCGCACTGGACAACAAGAAGCTTGATATACCAGACAGTCAGTGATGGGTTCAGGATAAAGAGAATAATAAAAGTTAAACTGAGTTGTAGATTTGTTTAGAAAATTTGTTTTTTTTTTTCGTAAGATATTGATTATCTGTAGCCTATAGATTTAAGGAACAGTGATCGTGCGTTTGGTACCATTTTCTGAATGAAGTGGAATCTCTGGGGGCCTCTTTTTATCAAAGATAAGATAAGATGAAGAATAGAAGCAGCACCAACAATCGGGTGTTTGTTTCTTAATCAGGGTTTGTTCATTGCTATTTTGTATTGAATAGCGCCCAACGTCAGCACTATATAGGATTTATTATGACCGGAACCCAAGAATAACGTCTGACAACATTAGGCGATGCTAAACACAGACAGTGCGGGGAGACCTGGACTCCTGTCTCAGGCGGTCATATTAATTATTGACACCGAACATACCAGTAGGGGACAAAACCAGACAAATAAGTGTTTGATAGAAGAATGATGGGTTTCAAACCGGTGACATCCGGATTGGGAGACAAACGCTTTAAAACGTCCAGTTGTTTGCTGCCTCCCCCACCCTCCCATCCTACCTTTCTATGAGAGGGAATAGGTACCATTGCGTCTGAAAAATGAAGATCATTAAAAGTGTTTGAAATTCAATTAAAATAAGCTTTAATTAAATAAAGAATGCTATATTTTACACACGGCATAATTATTAGATCAAACAGGGTTGACATCCTTCGTTTACTTGAAGCTGATAGCTCTATAATTTTGTTTAATGCTTCAGTGAATGTGCTTTATAGACATTTTTCATCCTGACGTGACATTAAAAAAAATTCCATCAACAGTTTTTCGCTTGCGAGTTTGGCATATAATAGATTTATAATGATGGTATTTTACACCGAGGCTGACACACTCTGTAGCTATTATTTAAGTGCTCATTATGTACGGATAGAACTATAACTATTGTGCTACGAAAAAAGCAAAAAGAACATTTGAATGTCACCTACTGTTTTTTCTAATTTATTGAATTGCTTTTAAAAACTACTTCACCCATACAGGACTTAAACCCATTGTAGTATTTTCAGTTAAACAGGACTGAAACCCTTAATTTACCTTAAGCTGATGAATCTATAATCTTATTTAATGCTTTAGTGAAAGGTTGTTACTTGACTAGTTTATGCCAGTTTTGATGACCTATGTCCAAAAATTGTTTTTCCCAAATGAGGCTTAGCAACCATTGTAGATTAACTAACTTAAACAGGTCTGACACGCTTCAGTTATTCTTCACTGATAGATCCACATCCCATAATCTCATTCATGCTTTTGCGAATAGGGTTTTAATGAGTTGTGTCTAAAAACGAGTTCCCCTAAATGGGGCCTTATAACCGTTGCGGAGTTAACTTAATCAGTACTTACACAAATCAGTGAACCTTAACTAGTAGATCGAGATGCATGTTTCATGCTTTTTTTAAATGTGGATTTACATGAATTATTGCATCAGTTTTATTTTTGCGTGTGTCTGGAAACAACATCTCCTTTAATGAAGATTAAGAACCACTGTAAATTAAACTAAATACAGTTACCTTTCATAATTCTGGTGGCTATAGAATCATTTGAGCAGGCAAAACCGTCAAACGGCAGTCATGAGACCCGTCCAAAATAGTCTATACAGTGCTGACTTTGGACGCTAATCAATGCAACTTAACTTACAAGTTTTATACCATTTATAATCGAATGTTTTACGAATTACAAAAATGGGGTTAGATTTGTGTACATGTACTAAGTTTTTTCACCTCTTTATTTTTCATCAAGTGGGTGCGAAAATTACCAGTATGTTTATATTTTTTATGTTTTTGGAGTTAAATACCATAAATTTGTGAAGCTTAGATAAAAGTTTATTAGGTAAAAGAAATAAACAAAAAGGATTGCTCACTGGATGGATACACCATGCTTGTCAATCAATCGGCGGGGGGGGGGGGGGGGGGGGACAAAAAATGACGATCATTCAAAAATTGATTTTTGTCCAATTTCGCCCCTTTTGGTTGGGGTCGGTGTCAGTATAATGCGACCTCCTGAAACAAGAGTCACAGTATCCCCGGAATGTCTCTCTGTGGCAACACATACACTGTCAGACGTTAGTCTTCGAAGCCGTCCACAATCGCCTATAACTTTAAAGCTGGACGCTAATCAACAAACAAAAACACAAAACAAACAAGCAATCAAGCCTTTGATTAAATGGGAGGTACAAACTGTTATCTACTTTTTGCTTCCAGACACGTATGACGCACTGACCATCTGTGGTAGTGTGGGCACCAACATGGTTCCTCCTGAGGGCATGTATGAAATGCAAAGACTGGTGAAACCTGGTCGGTACTCTTCCAAGTTTATTGTGTATTTCTCAATTTTTTTTCCATATAAAATTAAATACTTTGCATGTCGTATATTTGGTCACGTTAGTTGTATAAAATTCTATCTATTTTTTAAATACTCCAAATGTTCATTGTTTTATACAGGAAATTGAACACCACACAATGGAGGTTACGATTTAGATATTGGGTCTCATTAACCTACATTTTCAATCTAGAATTTGATCTACTACTACCACTATCGTTGTGGGGCGCGGTGGTCCTGGGGTAGAACATCGGCTTCCGACGCAAAATGTCCGTGGTTCGAGCCTTGACGATTTCGCTCCCTACTGCTTGGGTCGGTGTCAGTTTAATGTAACCGGCTGAGACAGGAGTCATGGTATCCCCGCTATGTCTCGTGTGTGGCAGCACATAAAATTGTCAAACGTCACTCTTGTGGCCCGTCCACAATATAGCCTAAATAGTGCAGCTGTTGGACGTTAAATCACCTCACCTATCTACCCCTCTACCACGACTACAACTACTGATACCAAGAACCAAGAGCACTTACCAATCGCAGTGCCAACACTCTTACCTAATTTTCCTTTTTGCGTATATCTATTACTCCCATTTTTTCCTATAAACCAACAGGCGGTTACGTCATCAACGTCGTGCGAAGGGAAACTGTGCTCGAATCCCCAGGCTTCAAGGACAAGCTTGAGCCCATGATGCAACAGATGGAGGCAGACGGCAAGTGGAGGCTGGTCTCACGTGTGGACTTTCCAGACTATCTGGTGGACAAGCCAGGAGTTGTATTTACCCACCAGGTCTGCTGATCTTCGGCTGTTAAGACCTACGATCTTTAAGATCTATGGCCTTTGAGACCTACAAAGGTTTCAGATCTGTGATCTTTTAGAACGACGACCTTTCAGCTTTATAAGGTTTTAGACTAATTGCCTTTAAACTCTATGATCTTTTATAACTACGACCTTTCAGCTCTAAAACATGTTAGACATACGACCTTTCAATTTTATGACTTTTAAGCTCTATGATCTTTTCCGACTTATGACCTTTTTGATCTACGACGTATCAACTCTTTGACCGTTTAGACCTGTGACTTTTCCTGATCTGTGGATTTTGGAAAAGCCCTTTGACTTCTTTGCCAATATGATTGATAGCCGGCATTCGTCAAACTTCTTTTAATTCCTTTGCTGGTATTGGTGGATTTCTTGCCAATGTTTACCCGAATATAGGCCTAGCCTTTTGATGCAGATTTTTTTGTTCTAGAAAAATCATTTATGTAATGTTGATGTTCGTCTTGCATAGATTTACAAATACCCAGAGAATGATAAAATGCAAAAAACTAATGTCAGGCCAATTGAGACAGTAGACGAGATTTTAAGCGGTTTTTCTACTGTATCACTTTTAATCTAACCCATTGGAGAGAAAAAAACAACCCATAAACAATTCGTCCCATTTTGATGTGTCTTTTTGAAGCTAGTATGTGCACTTTTACAACATTTTGTCTCTATTTGACTAACTGCCAATACATAGTAGACATAAATTGAGATGCTGATGCCTATTCGTTATGTAAATAATTATGTGATAATGTCATACTGCATAAACTTAAGCACTCTCTGAGTTCAATTAGAATCTCTGGCTAATGCCGAAAGAAAGATGGAAAGGCAGATGATTGCTTAACCACAAGGGGGCGCAGTGGTCCTGGGGTAAAACATCAGCTTCTGACGCAAAAGATACGCGGTTCGAGCCTTAGCGATTTCGCTTCCTACAGGTTGGGTCGGTGTCAGTTTAATGTGACCGTCTGAGGCAGGAGTCATGGTATCCCCGCCCTGTCTCGTTTGTAGCAGCACATAGAATAAATTGTCAGACGTCAGTCGTGAGGCCCATCCACACTATAGCCTGTATAGAGCTGATGTTTGATGTTCAAACCAATTCAACAGCTTAACCACAATCCAAAGCACTCATGCATTTCTTCTTACCCTTTTTCTTATGTTTTCTTCTTATACGCCCCATTTCAAGCCTCTCAGAAACTACAATATACCTTATAATTATATAATGGATTTTTCATAATATGGATGAAAAAAAAGGAATAGAAAGTTTAAACAATCAGGCTACCCAAAATAACAGTCAAAGTCACTGAATTGACTTAAGTGAACACCATTTGTCATAACAAGGTTAATAGCGATCTATTGATTTTATATTAGTAGCATAGTTAGGACAGAATAACACTCAGTGAGTATATTTCGTTCGACCTACAAGCCTACTAGACTAACTATGTAAACAGCTCTGATTGTACCAAATACCTTAATGATATAGCTCACTTTGATTTTAAATGCAAATGTTTGTTCTGTCACACTTCCTGTTATTTTGGAAGTGTCTATATTGCGATGAACAGCATTTAAAGGTTTAGCCTTTGGAAGAAATCAATGATAAATAAACAAACAAACAAACAAACCAGTGTCTTTTAAATTTTTACTATAAGTACTTGGTCCACACTTTTTTGTATCTACAGGCATGAGTATGTATTCATAACAAAACAGAATCGTGCGATTTTTTACATGCAATACATTTTTAGTGCATTGAAAACAACATTAAAATTGTGTCATAAACAAAGTCGAAGATAATGATTGATGGTATACAAAAATTTCGAGATATCTAAAATACATAGGAAATATTTCGATAACCCATTGTCGGTTTTTTATGGCTGTTTCCTGTTCAACAAACATTCGTTAGTGGCTTGAAAATTATGTTAAACATAAGAAATAGTAATTCGTTCTTTACTGTTAAGCTTGTATTTACTTTATCAATTTATTTCATATCAAGTAAATTTAATGCAAAACCTTTTTCTTCAAGACGTACCTTATAACGTATCCATAATAATTGTTTGAAAAACAATCTTTATGAAACCGACAAAGATAAACGAATTCATTTCTTTTTTATACACATAAGAAATGTGTTAAAAAAATAATGAATGTTTTTTTTAAATTCAGTGTTCATAGCAAAACGTCGGGATTGCATATATATACTTTTTTTTACTTAAGATAGCCGTATTGTTTCTGACGAAAACAATAATACGCGCATAAAGATAAATATAATTTATGCCTGTTTACATCCTATTTGAATGAGTAGGGTATGTGAATTTAAATACAAATGTCATTAATTTCAGATCCAGATGGTGAACTTAGGATACGGTAAAACTAAAAAAATGAGAGAGAAAATACACACACACACACACACAATATATATAATGGATTTTTCCTATAGATGAAAAAGGAGTGGAGAATGTATTCAATCCAGGCTACCCAAAATAACAGGCAAAGTCACTGAATTTACTTAAGTGAACACCATTTGTCATAACAAGGTTAATAGTGATCTATTGATTTTAAACTAGCAGCATAGTTAGGACAGAATAACACTCAGTGAGTATTTTTCGTTCGACCTACAAGTCCACTAGACTAATGATGAAAACAGTCATAACTGTACCAAATATCTTAATGATATGGCTCACTTTGGTTCTAATGCAAATGTTTCTTCTGTGACACTTCCTGTTATTTTGGAAGTGTCTATATTGCAATGAATGACATTTAAAGGTTTAGCCTTAGGAAGAAATCAATGATAAATAAACAAACAAACAAACCAGTGTCTTTCAGAATTTTACTATAAGTACTTGGTCCACACTTTTTGTATCTACAGGCATGAGTATGTATTCATAACAAAACAGAACCGTGCAACTTTTTTTTACATGCAATACATTTTTAGTGCATTAAAAACAACATTAAAATTGTGTCATAAACAAAGTCAAAGGTAATGATAGATGGAGTACAAATATTTCGGGATATCTCAAATACAGAGGAAATAATTCGTTAACCCATTGTCGGATTTTTTATGGCTTATTCCTTTTCAACAAATATTCGTTACTGGCTTGACATTTGTAAAACATAAGAAAGGATTAATTCGTTCTTCACTATTTAGCTTGTATTTACTTTATCAATTTGTTCCACATCAAGTAAACTTCATGCAAAAACGTTTTGTTCAAGACGTACCATATAACTTATCCATAAGAATTGTTAGAAAAAAATCTTTATGAAGGTGACAAAGTTCTTACTTGAAAAAAAAAAAAAAGAATAATGAATTCCTTTCTTTTTTTTAAAGACAAGAAATATGTGTAAAAAAATAATGGATAATTTTTAATTCACAGTCTTCGTAGCAGAAACGTCGGGATTGCACATAATATTTACTTTTGTGCAAAATGACTATTTGAAAATAAGATTGCTGCATTGTTTCTACCGAAAGAATAATACGCAGAAAAAATATATGACTGTTTTCATCAATTTTGAATGAGTAGAGTACGTGAAATTAAAATGCAAATGTCAGTAATTTCAGATCCAGATGGTGAACTTAGGATACGGTAAAACTACAAAAAAAAGAGAGAGAAAATACACACACACACAGACATAGAAAGAGAAAGAGAGAGAGAAAGGGAGAGAGAGAGAAAGAGAGAGAGAGAGAGAGAGAGAGAGAGAGAGAGAGAGAGAAAAGAGAGAGAGAAGAAAAAGACAGAGAGAGAACAGAAAAGAGAGAGAGAGAGAGAGAGAGAGAGAGAGAGAGAGAGAGAGTTGTACAAAAGGCAGTGGTTTCGGCAAGAAGTGGCTTGTATTGGCTACACTAAAGTCCCGGGGCTGATGAAAAAACCGAACCGGTACCGTGAAATGTGAATACGAAACTTTCAAGGGGCAGGAAAAGTCTAATTTCATATTTATGTCAAGAGAAATAATGTTTACAATTTCATTGCGGCAATGATAAACAGAGTAAAATATACAATAAATCTACATATGTAACAATTTGCAGTTGAGTCTATAATGCAAATAAGCTGTAATAATACATGTACAGAGTTGAAACATTTTAAAACTAATGTCTCGAACTAAGGTTTTGAAAAGTTAAGCGATCCCCGGAAATGCATGTTGGACAGGACAGATGTCAGTAACCAGATCATTTTGTGGACGGGTGTGGCAGTTTTTACATGTAGTCAAAAAAGATGGAGCAGGGATGCAAGGAATGCTATCGTGTCATTGACAATTATACTGACATCGACTCAACCAGTAGCTAGGAAAAAGACAATTTGACCCAATGTGTAGAAAATCCCCGGGGAGCTAAATAACAAAGTCTTTAGAAAAGAAACTCCCATTTCGCAACTGTTTTGGTCCTTAACGCTTGATACTCTAAGGAGGTCTGGCCACACATAGATCATAACTTCCAGGCGTCTCTCTGCACATGATTCGAACCCACTCCACTCATCTTGGTTGCATCGCTAATCGGATCACTTAACCATTTCACCAAATGAGCTCCTGATATCTAGGACATTTTATCACGTATGTTACCCCATCTCATTCCCCCTGCTCCATATTCATCGGGAACTTTTCTCGGCTATCTCAGCTTAAGAGGTTTTGTTCTTCTGTTGCCATTATATCACACGAATCACTCACACAGTACAGGACCGAACTTTTTATCCTGTAGTCTGATCTGGATTCGAACCCAAGATTCTTTTGATTGAAAGCCGCACGCTTAACCTATTTGAGCAAACTCGCCCCATTTTGCCAGGTACGGTGCATGTACTGATTTCAAATCTTAATGTTTTGATATTTTAAAACACCAAGATTTGAAATCAGTAGGTGAATCGTATTTCATATTAAAAAAAAAAACTGTCCTAATGGGTTTGGACCTCAACTGGTCTAATACTATTAAGGGCTTAGACATGCTGACCACCAAGTCAAGAGTCAAATCTCCACAAGATTAATCGCAAAAGGAAGTTGCTAAGCTAATGACACAAATCACTGACAAGACTAGCAAGTAATGCATGGCATTGTTATAACTGAAAAGATTATCATAATCAATATTATTTCCACATTAATATATTCCATTATGCTCGTAATTGAAATCCAATTCTAAACATAAGATGAAGTAAGCACATTGCAGTTGGAAAGTTTATCAATTAATTCCGTTAAGCAAACAAAACGTGCACATAAAAGTTTTACAAGCTGTCAGATTTCCCTGAAAATAAGGTAACTGATAAAAGACAGCTCTAGAAATATTACCATTCTTTTTCTGGCTTATCTTAGCTCCGTTCAGTTTAGTTGGATTAAAGTCAACACTGTATAGACTATATTGTGAATGGAACCCAAGACTGACGTCTGACAATTTTATGTCTTGCCACACACGAGACAGTGCTGGGATACCATGACTTCTGTCTAAGCTGATCACAATAAACTGACACCTTCCAAGCAGAGGGGCCTGATCGGAAGCCGATGTTCTACCCAAAGCTTAGCTCCGACAATATAATATCATGTCCTTTAAAGTAGCAACTATTTTACCTCGTGTATTTGGGTGACTTATAATCTGGCTCTTCTAACTTTGTTCGGGCTAACTGGCGTGGAGTGTTGCATTCCCAATCCTGTAATCCTTGGTTCAAAACCCACGATCGATGGTTTATATTGTCAGATTCCGCCCCTTACTGGCTAGATCGGCGTCAGTGACTGATTTAGACAGGAGTCATGTATCCCCACACTGTCTCTATATTCCAGCACTTAAAATTGCTAGACTTTAGTCTTTGGAAACATTCACAATTCGGCCTTTATAGTGCCGACATTGAACGCTAACAACAAAACTCAAACTCGAGCTCAAACTGGTATTTCTCTGTAGAACGATAGCTTATCACAATCTTATATCGATGTTTGTTTGTTTCTTTTTTCAGACGCACTCTATCAATATCATTGACACTTACTTTCCTATGTCCGTTATAAACGAACTTAAATTATATCCTAAGAAAAGTAAGTAACAGAAACTTGTACTCAGCTTAATATGAAAAAATTTCAACCATGCCTTAATCATCACAATTATACTACTGCTAAAAAAACAAACTAAAAACAGTTTCGTACAGTGAAATCAGTGTAAAAAACAACACATGCGATTATGTCAAATCAAGCATAAAAGACATAATTTTACATGAACACAATAATTTTTGGACGCATAATAAATAAAACTGTTCAATCTAAACTAACAATACATAAAACATTTAAATACTTTTGTAGGGTACAAAGTACAAAGAGAAAGTATACTCAATGTAGACGCCCAATTTACAATGGATTAGGATACCATATTCAGGCGTCTATATTAAAGTATACTTTCTCTTTGAACTAAGTAACCGTAGAGTTGGTTATCACAATTTCATTTTGCAGCAGACATGGTTCATTGTATCACATGCATTTTTATTAACTTCATCTGTCTCATTTGGCAATATAAATAAAAACAAATCAATAGGAAGCCACGATGAAGAATGAAAGCCTCAACATCTGTACTCTAGTGCTGTAAGTACAATGTTGTGGTATGTTTAGGCTTCGTCTTAAAAAAAAAAAACGAATTAAAAGGCTTACGACGAGTTGTAAGCTACCGCAACGTACTAACGACACCAAGGGTATAATGCACAAACATGACGTAGCTTACGTCTTGTCATAAGCCTTCTTATTCTTATATTATTAGGACGAGACGTAAGCTACGTCTTGTTTGTATATTCTACCCCTTGTATACTAGTCTATACACCAGGAATAGACATATCATCGCAAACCCTAGACAAAGGGGTAGATCAGATCTAGATATATATATTGTGCATTCTGCCCCTAGTATTTTCTCACACCATTGTTTGCCTTGGCACTTTCAGCCTAAAAAATGTTGACGGAGTGGTTAAAATTCAGGTGCAATTTTTGTTTTGTTTTGCAAAACGTCGAGTGGGCTACTTCGAACAGTAGAGACTTAAGATAGGAAAAAAATTATGTTCTAAAATTTAACATATTAACAAAACATTAACATTTTATGAGTAGGAACTACATAGAACTGTTTAATGTAGGGCTCAGTATTAATTTACTTTGTTCTCTCTGGGCTTTTAAATCAGCCAAGAGCATAAATTATAATAATAATGTTTGGTGATTATAAAGCAGCGGTAAACGGGTAATGCTAGGGTTATAGCACCAGCCTCCGTCGCAGAAGGTCTAGGGTTCGAGTCCCGCTCTGGCGGTCACGTTTCTCCCTACTGATTGAATCAGTGTCGATAAATTGTGATCAGCCAGGTGCAAGGTACCTTAAACTCTTATTATAAAAAAAAACTTTTTGTACCTAATAGAGCTTTACTTTCGCAGAAAGCCGATTTCTAACCATCGATTAGCCTAGCTCTAAAAGTAAGTAACGTAAGTCTTTCAGTGACAGCAAGGTCCAATACTTTTTTAAGGATTGGTCTTACCTTTTAAAATGTGAACCAAAAGAGAAATAACTTAAAATAAACAGAAGAGTCATTAATCGAAGATAATTTGAAATAAATAAAATGTCTATGAGTGTCCCAGAGTATTGATCTATCAAATAAGACCATAATTATCGAGGGAACAATTAATTAGTGTGATTCAATTCAAATTAATAAAACACACATATTATCACAGTGATTTCGAGAGTAACAGTATAGGAATAAGTACATAACGAGCGTTATTCTTCACTTTTGTGGTTTCCTCTTCTAGCACTCTATTGTCGATAACAAATCTGACTTTCACAATTTTAAATCGAAAAGGTGTCAATACGAAATCATTTTCAATATGAAAATCCTCCTTAGAAACCAACAAGACAGTAACGATGAGATGAATAATATGGAGAAAGGAATCTCTCTTTATTCAAAGTAAATAAAATAGTCTTTTCAAGTTTGAATGTCGGAAGTTAAATAATATTATTACTATCACAACTTGTCTTCACATGAGAAAAATATTAACACATAGCAGAGCAATAACAATGCACTGCGGAGGGAAATTATCATATTATTCCGAGATTCATAATATTTTGATTGGCTGATTGCTTTTATCTTATTGCCATTCAAAAACTGTAAACTCACATATTTGATTCAGCGAAAGCTCCATTCATAAAGTCTACAAACTTTTTTGTAATTTAAAATCACCCAACACTCGGAATTTTACATACACCTTCATATTTTTTATAGAGTACATGCTGCTTACATTAATTACTCTACCAATACTAACATTTTAGTAAAATAAACAATAAAATATTCAATGTGAATTTGGCGACGGAAGAATCAGAATGCGTGTGAAATATATAACTGATGAATAAAGAATGCATTCATTTTGTATATCAAATGTCTTATGGCTAAACAACACATGAAAATAAGGACTAAATACTAGTCATACCAGCATCTGTGGCATATCTTTACTATTGTTCTTGGAAAAAACATTATATAATCTCTCAAAACTCTGAGAAACATAGCTCTGGGACAGAACATAGGCATCAAGAAGACATCAAGAAAAGTCTGGGCCTTAATTTGAAAAGCATCACCCACGACAGTCAGGACAGGAACAGATGGCGTCATATTGTGGACAGAGCATCAAGTGGGGAAGCAACTATCGTAATCGATGACGCTGACAGATGATGGTGATGATGAGAACATAGGCTTCCAACGCAGGAGTTCCGTGGTTGGAGCCCTAGTTATTTCGCCCCCTACTGGTTTGGTCGGTGTCAGTTTAATGTGACTGGCTGAGACAGAAGTCAAGGTATTCCCGCCCTGTCTCGTGTGTAGCAGCACATTACATTGTCAGATGTCAATTTTGGGGTCCGTCCACAATATATTATATATAGTGCTGACCTTAGACGTTAAACCCCACAAAACAATAACAACTGAGGAACATTATTTATGCTTAAGTTAATAATGATCATTGAAGATGGAGGATACAAGTGATATAATATATAGCTTTTTCAGTCTCAACACATTTTGATTCACAGATTCTGAATTGTAGTCAAAGTTACAATCCACTGAAGTCTTATTTAGACCAGCGCTGCCAATTTTACAAAGCATAATTTTAGCGCTAACTAGACTAGTCTTTTCCTATAAAAATACACTTTGATGTCTGTGTGGGCCAAAGAAATTTAAAAAATTAGAATGATAACTGATAACAGAGGTCATCAAAACTGCGCGGTGTAGTAGGTACTGTGGCAAGCAACTCACAAGCAATAGCCAGCTATGAAGTCTCCCAAGTCGCTTCCTGACTTACGTCCACTCAGCCCTTGGCTACATTCACGTGATTTGATCAGCTCTCTAGGTTACCTTATAAAATCTTTGGTGCTGATTGGCTGATTTCCATCATCATGCCAAAGACACCAACAGTCAAGATACCACGCCGCGAGAAAAGCACTGTAACACTATGAGGGCTGTCTAGGAAGCTTGTTGTTGACGCTCTAGATGCACCCTTGGGAGGAGGATATTTGGCCCTCAAAGGTTCAAATGGAAACATGAGCTATTTGCGTACATGGTAAATAAATTAAAAAAAAAGATGAAGTTTGATTATCGGAGTCATTTCAGAAAGTAAATAAAACTAACTTTTGAAATGACATATTATCACTCCATATGAACATTATGGTGAACACTTCAAATGAATTTCCCGATGATCACTTCAGATGATCTTTCTGGTGACCTCTTCAGATGAACTTTCTGGTGACCTTGGTAAATGTACTTCCTGGTGACCTCTTCAGATGAACGTTCTGGTGACCTCTTCAAATGAACTTTCTGGTGACTCTTCAGATGAACTTTCTGGTGACCTTTGTAAATAAACTTTCTGGTGACCTTTGTAAATGATCTTTCTGGGGACCTCTTCAGATGAACTTTCTGGTGACCTTTGTAAATGAACATTGTGGTGACCTCTGTAAGAGAACTATGTGGCGAACTCTCCGAGTGAACTTTCTGGTGATCCATTCAAATACAACTCATGGTGATTCCTTCTGACAAACTTTCTGGTAACACATCGAATATCCAGATGGACGTTGACCCCCAGAGGTCACACTTCCGAGAGGAACTGCGCAGGACACATGGCCTCCTTGTTGTTTGCAGCCTTGACGTGTATGACCGTCGCTTCCTCTTCCGGTGGATCTCCGACTCCCAGGACGATCTGCAGGGGGGAGAAAAAAATAGTGTTGAAGTGGGAAATATCCAGAGAGATATAGCGAAGGAGAGGAAGAGAGAGAGAAAGAGAGGGAGCGAGAGAGAGAGAGAGAGAGGGAGAAAGAGAAAAAGAGAGAGGTTGAAAGAGAAAAAAAAGAGAGAGCGAGAGAGAGAGGGAGAGAGAGATAGAGAGAGAGAGCAAATTTTACCCCCCCCCCCCTTCTTTTCATAACCTTTACATTTCAAATCTGCCCTATCCCTTCTTCATGAGCTACAAGACTTTTCAATGCGATGTATCAGAATGATCATTTATATCAATAGAAAATTTCGAATAAAAACCTAGACGGCGACGAAATCGTATGATAGGATAACCACACGACCTGGTCATATTTTACAGACACCGACACTACCAGTTGGAACCAGAAGGGAATGAGAGGAGAGTGAGATTTGACACCCCGAAACTCTTGCTTCAGAAGCCGACGCCCTCTCTTTGACCCCGACGCTGTAGCATCACTTGCACTGGAGTCTTACTTTTTCGCTGTGCAGCCTCATCCAGCCGTGCCCGTCAATTTCGGTGAAGTTCATGGTGTGGTGGTCTTTGTGTCACCCTAGATATTGTAAAACTAGAGTCTTATCTGGTACCCATGTCAACTTATATATTGATGTCTTACCTGGTCTGTGAGTCTATTATTGTAACAATGTCAGTCTTACATGTTTTTTGTGTCACTTTATATACTGTAACACTGAAGTCTCACCTGGTCTTTGTGCAGCCTCATACCGCCGTGTCCATCTATCTCGGTGAGATTCATGGTATGAGTGACCTGGTACACTCGCTGGTACTTGGCATAACCCTAGCATCTCGACCCCCTCCTCCCGATAGCAAACTTTGAGTGTCATCTCGTCTTTAGGTCCCCTAATATATTGTAACACTGGAAGTCTTACCCGGTCTTTGTGTCACCTTAACACTGAAGCCTCACCTGGTTTTTGTGCAGCCGCATCCCCCTGTGTCCGTCTATCTCGGTGAGGTTCATGGTGTGGGTGACCTGGTACACGCGCTGGTACTTGGCATAACCCTAGCATCTCGACCCCCTCCTCCCGATAGCAAACTTTGAGTCCCACTTGGGCTGTGTCACCTTATCTGGTCTTTGTGTCAGCTTATATATTTTAACACTGAAGTTTCACCTGATCTTTTTGTCACCTTAACACTGAAGTATCACCTGATCTTTGTGCAGCCTCATCCCGCCGTGTCCGTCTATCTCGGTGAGGTTCATGGTATGAGTGACTTGGTACACGCGCTGGTACTTGGCCAGCTTGAGCAGGTACTTGGCTGGGAAGTAGCCGGACCGACTGCCGCACTTACCCTGGGAGGGGGGATCGGAAGATGGATTGATGCATAGCTAGGGAGAATAGTCATATGGATAGATAGGTAGGTAAATAGGTAGTATTTATCCTGGGAGGGAGGGAATCAAAAGATGGATTGGTGCATAGCTAGGTAGATAGTTATATGTATACATAGGTAGGTAGAAAGGTAGTATTTAACTTGGGAGGGATGGGTGATAAAGCGATGATGTATGAAGATGGATTGATACGTACGAAGTTAGGTAGATAGGTGGATAGATAGATAGATAGATAGATAGATAGATAGATAGATAGATAGATAGATAGATGGATAGATAGATAGACAGATAGATATAGATAAAATAGAAATAGATATATAGATATAGATAGAGAGAGATAGAGATAGATAGATAGATAGATAGATAGATAGGTAGATAGATAGATACATAGATGGATGGAGGCCGATTGGTAAACATAAGGAGATCAAGTGATCAATGTATCGTTTTCACTGGCCCGTTTGCATTGTAGTACACGACTGTTCGAGTACTTTGTTGGTATAGGTAGTAAACTCACCTTCCACCAATCTGGGTCAGAACTGTTGGTCACAGTGACCCGATAACCTGGCCTGTCGAGACGAGAATTATAACGAGAATGATTTTTTTTTCAAAAAATAAAAAATTGTAACTGTACCCAGTAAAATGTTTTGATTTTTAAAATCTTCACAGCTACTTTAAATGTTTTTAAAATCTCCCAAATTCCTAAGTCAAATTAAAGCTGACATCAAGATAATACAAGGCATACATGTATAACAATGACAGCTAGACTGAGAAAAAACCACAAAGAACGCAATGAACGATTAGAGGAGAGTAAAGAAGAAGGAAATTTATTAAGTAGTGTGGATGAAAAAAACAAAAACAACAAATTAACAAATACCACAGCAGGGTGATAGTCAATGCAGTAAAGAGTAAGTATAAAAATTAATATACACAGAGGGAGATTTTTAAGGTGACATTTATACAGCCACTGAAAATCGTAAGAAACAGTACAAACTTTTAAGCCAGAGCAAACAAAAGAGACTGAAAATGAAAAAAAAAAAAATTAAAAACCAAAAAACAAAAACCCCAGCAACAAATAAATTTACCTTAAATCCATGTCGTCTTTTTCTTTCCCTCTAAAATGGTAAAGAGAGACAAAGATATCGGTCTCTTTCTTCTTTGATCGCTGTGGATTAAATAAAAAAACAACAAGTTTAAAAAGGAAACAAAACAATGTCAAGTGCCATTGTTATCTTCATTCTTTTTCATGGGCTAGAACCAATTATAGACAGACCGTCCGAAGTTAACAAGTTATAAAAAAAATCGTAGACAGGTCCCAAGATTAACTCATGACAATTTTACATGCAGCCAGACAGAGACAGTGCGGGTATACCATGATTCTTGTCTCAGCTAGTCACATTATACTGATATCGACCCAGCCAGCAGTAGTAGCACTAGTTGAGAGTTTGTTTAACGTCCAACATCAGCACTATATAGGCTACATTGTGGACGGGCCCAATACTGACGTCTGACAATTTTATGTGCTGCCACACACGAGACAAGGCAGGGATGCCATTACTCCTGTCTCAGCTGGTCACATTATACTGACACCCACCCAACCAGCAGAGGACAAAATATTACGACAAGTCACTCAGAGCATACAACGACTCCTGATTCAACTGAACCTCAACTCACCGGAGATATTTGAGGAGATTGGCTGCGGCTTCTTCGTTTGGAGTCCTCTATTTCCAGAGATGTTGATCTGAGAGAGAACACAAACTTCTTCTTGTTGGCGTTGACACCCACAGGTATATTGGGCTGCCCTGATAAAAGGACAGGGAAACATGTTGAGTGTAGGTTTTAACGTGCGATTGTAACCGGAAAATATATTTAGAGAAGGACTATATAAAAATGTTGCTGCAGTTTATTTTAAGTATAAATTTAGGTACACTGTTTTGGTTTATAACAAATGTAAGCTTATTCTTTCGTAGCAACAAACAACCAAATTTAAGTTATGTAGTTGGGAGCCGACAGAAATGTTGATAGAATGTGATTAATTTGTCTTTGTATGTTCGCTGTTTTCAAACAATGCAACCGATTTTCTACCCTACATATTAATACTTATGTCTGTTGAGCCACATAACAATATTAATACTTATGTTTGTTAAGCTACATAACAATAATGCTACTTATGTTTGTAAGGCTACGTAACAATAATTATTAATACCTATATTTGTTAAGCTATTTAACAATATTTAACATTCTGTTTGTAAACTTATGTATTTGTTATGTTCGTTCACTCACCGAAACAAGTGTTTGTAAATGACGAGCTCTTCTTTTTCGTCATCTCGTCAATGCCGAGCAGCTGTTTTGGCGGGTCAGGCGCGTCCAATGAGAAGCTCTTCATCCGGGCACTCAGTCGCTTCCGCCTCGTTTTGGGGCTGTGGGATGCTGGGAACGGCACAGCCATAGATGGTGACGTCACAATGAAGGTGGCAATCGTTCCGGATACATTGAAGGTCAGAGTGCAGTGGCGATGACATCGTGTCCAGTATTGTGAAAAAAAGGGTCGGGGAGGAGAAAGAGAGAGAGAGAGAGAGAGAGAGAGAGAGAGAGAGAGAGAGAGAGAGAGAGAGAGAGAGAGAGAGAGAGAAGAGAGAGAGAGAGAGAGAGAGAGAGAGCGATAGAGAGAGAAGAGATAGCACGACACACATATAATGTATTGTTAACGGTTAAAAGAAAAGGAAATAAGATTGACATGCAGACATTTAAGTAGTGGATTAAGAAAAAGGTAGTGAATACAGGAAGAGTTAAAAAAGGGTAAAATAAAAAAGAGAGAGGGGCAGTGAAAAAGTTTAAGGAAAAAGGTTAAAGAAAATTGGAAGTTAAAGCAACGAGAAAAGGAGGGGTGTTAAGGTGAGGAGGAGGAGGGGGGAGGGGGAGCGGTAAAAATGTGTGTTAGTTCGTTTGTTAATAAATAAAAACGTTAAGGAGGAAATAAAAAAGACATCACTATTTTACTATGACGTGAACTATGTTATAACTATATTATAAGATTATAACTACAAAGGAGAACAACATTCTTGTCAAAAGGACATTATAGGCTATGTGGAAAAAGAAGTGCAAAATCTGAATTTGTGTCGTAGGTTTAAATTTTAAAATCTCTGCTAAAAAAAGACAGTGTTAAGTAAGAGCGAAAAAGTTGGGAAACAATAATAACAACAACAACAACAGCAACTAGAACAACAACAACAACAACAACAACAACAACAACAACAACAACAACAACAACAACAACAACAACAACAACATCAAGGCCATCAGCAACAACAATGTTACATGACAATTATATAATAAAAAAAAACACTTGATTTTAGTAAAAAAAAATAAATACAAAATAAAAAAACTACAAAAAACAACAACATTCGCATTACGCTGCAATTCATTTGTGGAGGTTTGGTTCTAAATACTAGATTTTTAAATGTCTCTTAAATATTCTTTTTCATAGTGGTAATGCTTGTTTAAGAGAGAGAGAGAGAGAGAGAGAGAGATTAGAGAGAGAGAAAGAGAGAGAGAGAGAGAGAGAGAGAGAAAGATGAAAGGAAAAACAGAAAGAGAGAGGGATAAAGAGAGGCAACGGGACAGAGAGAGAGAAGAAAGAGAGAGCACGTCGCACATATAATTTATTGTTAAGGGAATGAGTTAAAGAAAAAGGAAATAAGATTGACATGCAGTCATTTAAGTAGTATGTAAGAAGAAGGTAGTTAAAAGGGTAAAAAAAAGAGAGAGGGGGGCAATGAAAAAGTTTGGAAAGAGGTTAAAGAAAATGGGAAGTTAAAGCAACGGGACAAGGAGGGGTGTTAGGTGAGAAGGAGGAAAGGGGGGGGGGGCGAATAACAATGTGTGTTAGTTCGTTTGTTAATAATAAAAAAAAACGTTGAGAAGGAAATAAAAAGTACATCACTATTTTACTATGACGTGAACTACGAGTATGTTAGAACTATATTACTAGACTATAACTACAAAGGAGAACAAAATTATCGTCAAAAAGACATTTGAATGCATTACAGATTATGTAAAAAAAAAAGTGAAATATCTGAATTAGTATCGTATGTTTAAATTTTAGAATCTCTGCTAAAAATCACAATGTTAAGTAAGAGCAAAGAAGTTAGTGAACAACAACAATAACAACAACAACAATAACAACAACAACAACGACATAAACAACAACAACAACAACAACAACAACAACATCAACTATAATAGCAACACTACTGCCAAGGTCATCAACAACAACAATGTTACATGACAATTATATAATCGAAAAAAAACAACACTTGATTTTAGTAAAAAAATAAATACAAAATAAAAAACTACAAAAAACAGCAACATTCGCATAACGCTGCAATGCATTTGTGGAGATTTGGTTCTAAATACTAGATTTTTAAAAGTCTCTTAAATATTCTTTTTTCATATTGGTAATGCTTGTTTGCAAAAAGTCATTCGTTAAGTGTCATTTTTTAGTGAATTAAAAAAAAAACCAGGGCTATCAGTTTAGCATTATACAATCCCCTTTCTCGTTCAGCTAAAATACAGCTTTATTAAAGCTAACACATTTCTTATATCTACATTTCTGTTTCTAGATAAACTTACATTTTTAATAGTAAAAGTACAGAATAATATGTTTTCTATAGTTGACTACAAAGTAGAAAATGAAATTAACTAAGTAATAACTAACTTGCTTGGACAACTTGTTAACGATATTTGACATTCTACCTGAGGTGGATCCAGAAATCTTAATATAATTGTTATCAATATAATTACCAAACCTACTACAACACATTAGCACCCTGTCTCGTGTAGGGCATCACACATAATTGTCAGACATCTGTTTTAAGGCAAGACTACAATATAGATTATAGAGTGCTGACATTTGACTTAAAGTTAAACCAACCTAGGAAGGCTTGGTGGCCCCGAGGTTCGAGCCCTGGCGATTTTGTTCCCTACAGGTTGGGTCGGTGTCAGTTTAATGTGACTGGCTGAGACAGAAGTCATGGTATCCCCGTCCTGTCTCATGTGAGGCAACATATACAATTATCAGACGTCACTCTTAGCCAATGCAATGCTAATGTTGGACGTCAAACCAACTCAACTACAACTACAACTACAACTACGTGCTGCGAAGTTTTCGTCCTGTGTAGCTAACGGCAAATATATAGAGTAATTATTATTGTTTCACTTTTTCAGATCTGCGTATAATGCAAACAATTAAAATGTTTTTGTTATATTGCGGCCTACAGTCCTCTTAGGTCCTTCTAATGTTGTCGGTATGAAAACATTTATAATGATTTGTTACATTGGTTTTAACTCGTAGCTAGACTAGATGTGTTTTTGAATGTCTTTATGTTTTACAGCGTAGTGTTATTTGTAAAATTTACACATTCACCTGATGGGCATTTTTATGTGATTCTGTACTTAAAACAAGTAAGTAGATAATATTGTGTAATAATGATTCATCATGGCATAATTCTGCGGGGACAGTTTCATTACTCTACAAGAAGTCATCCAGCAGACAAGTGAGGGTCTTACGGCCCAAGGTGCTTCTAAGGTGCGGCCAAGGTGCGGCCACACACTGTTATCGCGAAAAGTACTGTGCGCGACAAGAGCATTAGCACGTCTATATTTTTAGATCCATGGAAGACCTCGATTGAACTCATAGTGTAGTCTCAAATTGTAAGGTCCAAAAAATGACTTTATACAATATGGATATTGAAACAGATTTGTAAACAATAAGGTTCTTTCTTTTGCACGGGTCAAGGTATCAATGGAGAACAAAAAAAAGTTTCTCTTTCATGTGTGTATCATAGTTTTTATTTTCATTTGGCAATCAAAAAGGGTTGACAAAGGTTCAATAAAAGACGCCAACGTTTTAAGTAGAAATAACTGAAAAAATAAGTTTAGATTGGGAAGATGCCAAAATGTGAATCTAATGAAAAGGAATTCTGTCTATTACATAATGTATGAAGTATGTCAAGTTGAATCAAATCATTTGCTGTAGTTCAATTTTGATTACAGGTATATGATATCTACACGTTGAAATCGTAAATCTTTAATTGCAGTTTTGGGAGATACAATCATTATTACGATGCAAAACTATTTGCTTCAGGGGACACACTAAAACGAGTTTAAATTTGTTGCAAAAAAAGCGAGATCCTTATATTTAAAAAAGCTTTAAAATATTGTCACTGTCCGTAATTACAAGCTATAAACAACAACGGCACTGAATGCAATAATTATATTTCCTTATTTTCCCAAAAAAATTAACGTCAAACTATCTGCACATATCTACTGCAATTTATATGTCACCTACAAATTCCAGGTAAAGGGCTGAAAGAATACTGTATTTGTTAATACCAAGAGCAATAAAAACAATATTATTTTCCATTTGGCATTTTTTTAGCTCTGTCAATAAATCCTGATATAAAACACATCATCAAAACTACAGCCGGGATGACAATTTAAATTTACTTTTTAAGAAAAAAAAACAGGATCCAGGTGAGTTATAAAGAACAATGACTTCTGACTCCAAACATCTCTATTTTAAGAGAGTCATAGCATGTTAAAGAGTACACGATAAATACATAAAAATTTCAATCTTTTCAAATATGGGATTATGTTAGAGGGAAGGGGGAGGCATCGAAACCTTCGGAAGCCATTGTAGAACTAAATCAACAAAAACACAAACCAAGTTAATGATATGATTTAGTCGACTGAATACAACTTATGATAAATGGTAGAGATGTCTCAATGGTTTTTTACATAATCCAAATTGATAATCACAATGAAATAATCTATTTAACGATGGATGTCGCTTTTTACAGAGTGCGTAAACACCAATCATGCATTTTTTTTATTTTACACGTGAAGCATAACAAATGTAGAAGATAAAATTACAACACGCGCATAAAAATAAACTATGGATGATAACAATTGAAAAGCAAATGCCAACAAAAAGTGAGATTTTCTAGTAAAAAAAAAGAGTTTGGTTTTTAACGAATGATACACCTTGTCTAATTATTGCCCTTCACGTCAAAGTTATCATTGTCTGACTGAGAGAGAAAAATATACATTTAAAGCTCGATATTTTCTAGTAAGTAGAGTAATATCTTAATCGACATTAATATTTTTTCCTTTTACAGTCTCTAATTGCACTAACAAAATTTCTACCTGAATTCACAGACTATTGCAAATAATTCTAAATTTTGTCGATCTCTCTCCAAGTTTCGTTAATGCCTTTTTGCCTTCGATTGTAGAACTTTTGTTGTTAGTGATAAAGCTGGATAAAGATTTCCCTTAAAATATTTTAAGTGGAAATCGATTTGACAATTTTTATAAAGAGAAACAATAATGAACATAGACTACCGCACAAATAGCTATAACCATAGCGAAAATTGAGCAATTTTGGAAAGGAAGGGAAGAGGGGGGGGGGGGCTAGATTGCATAAGTACACGATAATGACTATATAAGAAGGAGAAGTAAAAACGACAATAAAAAAGGAATCCAATCAAACGTCACAAAATATGTTATAAATAAACTATTCATAAGACGAGGGTAATAAAACAAAAACTAGGATGTATTGGTCTGAGTAATGTAATTAAAAAAAGCTAACGGTAGTATTGTTTCTCGCCTAAAGAGTGTAAACTGAAATGTGGAGGTTATAGCATGAACGGCACACGTTACAATCATTAATTTTCCAAATTTGGTGAAATATTACACCTTTATGTTTAAAAATGATATACAAGTACATATATATAAACAATGCATGGCTTTGGGTTTACCAATATCTGGGAACGATTTGGTAGACGGTTCTAGTACCTTAGTAAGAGCACAAGCGATATCTATGTTTTCTTAGGATTTTTTTTAAACTGCTAGAAAGTTTTAGGTACAATAGAGAATAAAATTAAAAAGGGTGTTGAAAGTGACAACAACATCCTGGTACATATGTTTTAGAAGACAATAGTTTTTTTTTTAGATTTGTGTGCCATCTCGAGCTGCTATTTCATTTTGAAACTTTATCACAAACCACATGATATTTTGTACCGTGCGTAAAAGTTGCCCCCACCCAAAGACCTTTTCATTTCAACATGTTTTTCGATTTTATTATTTGTCATTAAATTTTAGATAGTGACTGATGTTCGCATTTTCCCCTGTACGTGCATATATCGATTGCATATTTTTTGTTTATTATACTCTTTAAAAGATAATTGGTAAACAGTGTGGGTACTGTATAGAGAGATAAATTGACGCCAAAAATATTTTATATTCTTTTATTGACTATAGAAGTCTACCAAAAAAAAATGAAAATGGACAACAATGTTTATGATGCATTTTTTGTTAAAACGTTCGTCGAATCTTGCATTTGCGCCAACTTCTAGCCATTTTAAGAACCAGTTATTAAATAACATAATATTATAAGCAGCAATCCACCAAGGGACATAGCCTATCTACACCTTTATATACACAGAGGGTCATTTTAATACCTCTTTATATACACAATCATCCTAAATATCTGATAATGATTTGAAGTTAATATATGGAAAAAAAATTACCCTTTTCAGCTGGCGTTATGTTCTAGTAGTAATATTTCTCTTCTTCTCGTTATTAAAACTTCATAAAAACAAATTGTCTGAAATCTTCTAATCAAAACTTGAAGGTTTAGAAATTTTAAACAAAATAGCATCATTATCTATTAAACTAGTAAAATTTGAAGTGTATACAAGGACGTGGTGGAATTATATTGGAAGGGTAACATACATTGTAATCCTGTGATTATATCAAATTAGTTTATGCTAGCCACATTAAGAAAGCACGAGAATACAATTTTATTCACATATAATCTACTATTTTCAAATGCATGTCGATCCATTTTGGCAATTTCAAAATAGTTATTAAAATCTATTAAAAATTTTAAAAATTTGCCATTTTTAAAATAATTATTAGGAAAAGCAAATTTTTTTTAAGTATACAAATTAATTCAATATATCAAAACCATATCTTTCAAAGAGTAAAGGGATACACTCTTCCAATGAAAAACATCAAGCACAAGAAAAATAAGAGCGCTTGTACTGGAAAGAGAAACATCAAGTAAACAATTTGCCTTTGACTAATTATGCAAGACCATTGCAGTGAACAAGACAGCTAGCTGTGCTTCAGTGCATAAAGACAAACAGTGTAAGGCAACATTATAGACCAATCTAGCTCTAAGACAGCCATAATCATAGATAAATCCGAGAATACACGAGAACACACGAGACTAGCTCTAACACAGGAATAGTCAGAAATTAATCTACGAACAAGATCACAGCCAGTTTGAAAAGTAAAAAAAGGCAGGTGCCGCCTTCTTTTTTTGAACAATGAAACATTCATAAACTATTTACAACAGTTTCAGAGGGTACAAATGAGTATAATAATATGTACAAGAGTGAAGCCATGTCGCAATGGGGTTAAGTAAAAGGCTGACGTACCGACGGTCAAGAAAACCTACAATAGTGGCGGAAGATAGACACAGGGTGTAAGAGCTTCAAACAAACGTTCTACAGAGGCTGTAGATGCCGAGTGGACATAGTATATCAATGATATCTTAATAACAATGCTGGCCAAGCTTGAAAGCTCTTCTGTGAAAAGCAAGTATGATATAAGACCGGTTAAAATCGATGTGAAAAGATAATCACGGTGCTGACAAGTAGTAAACAAGAGAAGGAGGAAGAGCCAAATAGCCAACCGGCTCCAACCCAAAAATAATGTGAACAGGTTTTTGTGCTTGAGAAAACACAAATGCCCAAGACAGTTCAAAAGCGCGAATGCCTGCAAGAAGATGAAGAATTGACATTAGAAGTGATTACAATAACATTAACAGCGACATCTTGCTAATGGTAGCTCACACCGGCGGCAAGTTTTGGGACTGCTCAGTCAGTCCTTGGCAATGTGGCACCACAGAGCTTACAAAGAACTCGTGTCCAAACCAACCAAATTGATAATGAAATCATGAGCGATAGACTACTGCCAGACTTTTGGTTGCGCTGAGAGCCTGCGAGCAGGGATGCATCAATAATTTGTGCTCTCCAGAACAGAACTTTAAGTACCTTAGCGTACAAGGAGCTGAAGCACAAAAGAACGGGATTTTCTTCTGCTAGTATCTCCACTAACTTGTATCAAACAGTCAATGAAACTTCTAAACACTGCGATCAAAGTCTACTGTCAGTTGTGATCATAACTATAATTAGAAGAGGAGGAGGTAGGAGCCGGATACGAGTGTTGCTTCTTGAAGGAGTGTCCGTTCCACGTCTTTTTGACCGGGCTGGTGAGCTTGTAGAACGTCTTGAACTCGGAGCCGAGGCTCTCGTCCACGATATGGTGCATGGTCTCCCTTTGGTAACCCGGGGGCGGGGAGGTTGGGGAGGCGCCTGAGACCCCAGGACTGTGAGGCCCGTCCAAGCTGTTCCTACTGTGATGATGGTGGTGGTGGTGGCTCAGGTTTATACTCAACCCTCCGCCGCCTGATTGGAAACATGCCCAGCCAAACATAGACACAGCCGGATACACCCGGATACATCCCAGAGACAGCGTAGTGTCATCACCATCCATCAGGTTCAGATATCATGACCAGCGCAGTTTGGTTTCGTTAAATCAACGATCGAGACGATCCATTGGAGCACGTAGATGAACCGACCCAGAGAAGAGAATAAAAAAGCAAAGGCAGGCATGAGTCTTCGTCGGTGGTGCAATTAGTTCAGAATCTAAAATTAGTCTAGTAGAAGTTTAATGTTTCGGTGGTCTTTTCACAACGCCATGCTCTCTGGTTATGTTTGGTAAGTAATCGCCAAGGATACACATCAGGTTGTCATCATCTGGTTATTTGCAGTTAGAAACCGACAAATATCGTTGCAGAACACCACAAAGAGAGCATTCAAATGCATCGAAAGTTCCAATTCCATTTTAGTCGTGAAGTCAAAAAAGGAAGAAAATAAGCTCATACCTGTTAGATGCATTAATAACTCAAATTGACAAGCCAAGAAAAGAATGTTCAAATAAGACCCTAGTATGTTAGCAGCTACGGTTCAATACACACTACCATCTGGTCTCAAGCCAACACAAGCCCCAAGCAGTTGACAACAAAGTTAGACAAATCAAAGCTACAGTGTCAGTTGGTTATCACAACTTCTAGTAAGGAAATAAAAACAAGAAGACCTTCATCAAACTGTCTACATCAAGTCACCAAGCGTGCAAAGTACTGTAAGATCTGTTTATCTGGTAATTGACAAACGTTGGAAACTTCACATTATGCAGTGTTTAAGAACGATGACAAAGAGGAAAGTTCCAACTAACACACCAAGCAGACAGCAGACAAATTTAAAGTAAATCGTCTGATCTCACATAGAAAGAGGAAAATCGAAACCGAAATAACGAAATCTAAAGGTATGTCCTATATGCTGCGAGTCTGAGTATGATCAAATACATAGTTATGTTTATAGCATCTACTTGCAAAGAAAAGTACATCTGATGGCAAAGTGAAACTCTTGGAAATTATTTTCGAGTTGCTCCGAAGCACATATTTTTTTTTTAAATTGTACTTAAAAAGTCACTTTCCTATCCACTATTGGAGCCGACGCATTTTATAAAATGCTTATAATTTTCATGTGCACTTAAACTTAAAGCATGTTGAAGACTAATTAAACATTAATTTTGTTAAACTTTTGAAATTTTCGATATAGTTTTGTGTTTTCACATAACGTAAATTGTTCTGTGTCTCATTCTTTTGCTCTCTGTGGCCCTATCGGATGTGCGAGGAAAAATTTAATGTTTCTGACACTTGCAATTATTGCTTTCAGAACAGCAAAAATCTCTTTAATTCTAATTTTATAATAGAACATTATTTGAAGTTGTAAAAATTACATAATTATAGCAAAGAAGAAAAGTTTTATACTTTGTATTGATCAAAAGGTTAGTGAGAATCAGAGAGACTGTGAGAAGCAGGCGCAAAAAATAGGCAAATTGTTAAAGCGTTCTTTTTATAAAGACCCACAATGATTTTTTTTTTAAGATTTGACGTTCCGTCATAACTTAGACCCAACCAACCAATAAGGGCCAGGTTCAAATTCCTATAAGTTAATATCTGGCATGTAAATGAGTACCAATAATTGAGTTATATTGTACCAAATGAATTGGCACAAGTTCATCACAAACAGGGGCTGGTAAAAAAAAAAAATTAAAGTTGTCAAAAAGTTGTAGTAAAGGCCAGAACTTGCTATTCTTCCTAAATAAAACAACACCAACACCCAACCACAATTAAATGAATAAAAGGAGACACAAGAAAACACCATCAATCTGTAAACAAACCATAAGTCACACTTCGAAGAATAGCAACAACAACAAATCTAGCCTTATATATAATTATAGACAATGCAATAGTTATTATCGAGATTTTCAAAATGGAAAAATCCTCAGAGTTTGTGACAATTTTGTCTCAAAATAATTCGTTGATGATTATGTGAAAAAAAGTTAATCACATACAGTATAATGTTTTAAAAATAAGTAATATCAAGTCACATTAGGTCTTTTTAATATGATCATTAGCGTCAATGTAGGGAAAAAACTGAAAACATTTCATAGTATCGAAAGTTACAACTTCAGTATTTATTAAAAATTGTAAGCTGCTTTTCAAAAACTCCAGCGTAAGGCAAACAAAACAGAAAAATAGCAATATTGCGCACAATAAAAATTGTTGTCAACCAATGTAAACCAAATAAAATCATGCTGTGTAATTTACATTATAATTAAAAGATGCAAAAATACAAAGCAAAAAAAAACAAAAAACAAAAACGGAAGCGAGATTGGGGTTTTCAAAACCGGAAGACGTAATTTGCGTCTAAAGCGAGATATGACGATTACAAACAATATTAAGATTATATGATAAACTGTTTAATCGCCCAACAAAAAAAGGTTTAAATCGATTCTCTGACAACAAAAAATTAGACATCCAAGATGCCACATTGAGAATAGTTAACCAATTTCTGAGAGTACGGTTGTGAAAAAGAAGACGCAGGTAACAAACTGTTGCTTGCTGACAAAATGCAACGTATAAAATATAAAATACACATAAAAACAGTAAAATAAGACACCACGCTATGCGATAAGCATCTGGTGTCCAAAAATGTCATGTCATATACATTGAAAACAGAAATCCTGATATATATAGACAAATAGTTGAAAACTATGTTATAGAAACTGAACAGTATTGACATGAGACATTCACATCTAAAACAGCACACATAAAACGGAACACTCTTGACAAGACACATTATGTTCAGAATTCCACAAACCCTGAACAATACATAATAAATAATTTATAATTATCTGAATTATTAAACGGAAAACTGAACATTGCATTCAGATATCAAATTTGTTTCAAATAAGACTTTGGACATTAGTCCTCAGGATTTCTAAAATACTATCAATTCACTTGAACTATAGGCTTATATCCAGATATCTGAATATCAAGATATCTACTAGATAACACTTAAAACACCGAACAATAAATATTTATAGACATCAAGATATCTCGATCTAAATATCAAATATTGTACTCAGCAATACATCAAGATATCTAGATCTAAATAGGACAATAACACAACGCAACACATAGGACACTGCAACACACCGAGAAGCCTAAATGGCACATAACACACTAAACAACAGATCCAAATACATTATATCAAAACGTCAATAGCACATGAAACATTGAACAACACAACCAAATATCTAGATCAATCACAACACAAAAACCCCGAAGAAAACACAACGCTGAACAACACAACAGCCTAAATAATACAAAAAGCACTGGAATATTTCAATGTAGGGCCTACCTTAATCCAGATGTTTAGATCTAAATCTCAAAAGCACACAGAACACTGAACAACACATCAGGATGCCTAAATAACACAAAGAACACTGAAAACACCTCCGTGTATCTAGATCCAGACATCTAGATCTAAATAGAATACAGCACATATAACACTTAACACTGCAAAACACACCAACATGTACATAATTTTATTATTATTAATACGACACTTAATTCTTAGAAGACGAGTGTGGAGAGGAAGAAGTACTGGCTGACAAACCTGATGAGGAAGGACTGGATGCCTTGGAGGTACTCCCACTGCTCGTATCAGCTTTGGCTGCGGGACTTGTCAAGTGGCCGGGGCACTGAGCCTCTTTCTGACTCTTTGGCACTCTAGGCAGATCGGCCGCACACTTGAGTAGGCTGTACACAGGATCGATCTCTTTTGCTTTGGGGGAGGGAAGAAGATGTTGGGTATGTTAATTTTTTGGAAAAATAGGAATGTGTATTGTCTAATAGTATACATTTTTTACGTGTACACAATGATCTCTTTAGCTGTGGTTGGAGGGAGGAAGATGTTGGGCTTGTTAATTTTTTTGAAAAGTAGGAATCTGTGTTGTCTACTAATAAAAAAAAATTGCGAGTACAAAATGATCTCTGTAGCTATTGGAAAGGAAGGAAGATGTTGATCATGTTAATTGAACAAAATAAAAATAGCACTCTGTAGTCAGTCCGATATTTTATTTTTTTGGAGGGCGAGTACAATATGACATCAAATTAATATAAATTTTGAGATAGAGCTCTTCTACCAAAGAATATTACTTGATATTTTACCCCATTTATTCTTTTTCAAAATATGAATTTAATGATTATCTCTGCTTCTAAGAATGATAGTTTTGTTTTTCAACATTAAAATACTGAGCTTTCAGAACAATATAGATGACTCGAAAGTCAAAATTTCGCATTGTGGTCGATTCACTCTGTGATTTTTTTAAATCAAGAAGCCACATACGGAGTTTTAATTCTGAGCTCCCTTAATGTTGCCATTTTCGGGGATATGTTGTTTGTTATTTGCTTGGCTAGTTAGTTGTTTGTTTGGTTAATTAACGTCAAACACAAAAAACGGACTCTTTCATGAACACAGCTAACGTATCCGAAGACTATTGCCTAACTATTTTGTGTGCTGCCACAATATGAAGTGAGATTGGTCGATCGGTTAGTTTGTGTCTTGAACTTTTCTAACCACTCCGCACACATGTGCGGGTTGATACACTCTTTTGCTAGCACCTTTTTGTATTGATCTGCACACCTTCCATTTTAAAATAATTAATATCAAAGCTTTTACCTTTTCAAACTTTTGAAATTTCCCGCACGTGTGCGAGTCATACACTCTTTCGCTAGCACCTTTCTGTATTGATCTGCACACCTTCCATTTCAAAATAATAAATATCAAAGCTTTGACCTTTTCCAATTTTCAAAAATTCCCGAAAATAGTGGGCACAGACGTAATAGGCATAAAATCATGCGATTTAAAAAGGTTAACGCGCAACATAAACAAACTCTCTTAAGGACACATTCCAAGTCTAACGCCTCACGATTTTACGTGCTAGAACACATAGACAGATTAGTTTCTTTCGTAATGTTCAACATCTACAAACTTATGTAATGAAAACAATCAGATACACTTACAAACTTCTTGGGGCTCCTCCTCGCCCTCTTCATCCTTCTTCTTCAGGCTGCCTTTCTTTGACTGTGGAAGCAAACAAGAAAACATGACTGTTCTGTAGCATTTAATCTTAGTGAATAAAAACGTTTACTAAATACTTTAAAATGAGCCGAGGGAGGGGTAAAGATGGAGGATGAAGTAAGTTCAGCTTGTTAACACACAAAAACATCATGAGTCTATTAAGAAATTAGAAATAAATACGCAATACACGACCACACATAATTTAAGTTTGTTTAATATTCATGGCGGTTAAACATATGACATAATCGGTGCACAACTGACAGATTTAAGATTTTATTGGGGCATCTGTAATTTGTCTGATTAGTTTTACACCCCCCCCCAAGTTACCCCAGGTGTTTCTATACCTGATCACTAACATAAGGCTACCCGTGACGAGAAGTCGGCTGTAGTTGATACCTTAATGTCTAACGTCAGCACAAAAGGCTATAATGTGGAGGCGTTTAAAGACTAACGTCTGACAATTTTACGTGCTGCATCACAGAGATAAGGCTCTAGACAAGCAAGCAGGGGACCAGGTGTTCACATCTAAGCTTCTCTCTGTCTTACTCCCTATCTCCTATCCCTCCCTCTGTCTGTCTCTCTTCCTGTCTCTGGTCTCATTCTTTGTCTATTCCTCATTCACCCTTTCTCTACATTTTCCCAGTCTCAACCTGTTTTCCTATATCTAGTTTGTCATAATGCCTGTAGCTCTCCCCCTGTATATGGTTCGGTATCCCAACCTTCTCCCTCCTCTGTCTCTCACACCTTCTTCCCCCTTTCCTCTGGCTGTTTCTCTCTGTCTCTCTCTGTCTCTGTCTCTCTCTATGTGTCTCTCTCTCTATCTCTCTCTGTCTCTGTCTCTCTCTGTCTGTCTGTCTCTCTCTCTCTCGCCTTCTATCTCTGCCTGTCTCTGTCTCTCCTTATCTGTGCATCTGTCTGTCTGTCTATCTTTGTTCCTGGCTGTCTGTCTATCTCCGTCTCTGTCTATATTTCTATCTCTCCGTCACTCTCTCTTTTCAATAATTAGTCTTCGTATGGGACACTCGCTAATCTAAAAGGCCCCATTTTATTTCTCTTTCTTGTAATAGCTGCCAATATTCAATCGACGCTTCCAGTGTACAGTCCTTACTACATAAATGTGACTCTATGATTATAAACTCTACTGTGTTGGATGACCAATTGATACTCCTAGGTAAAGAGATTTCTGATCGCTCATTGGCTCCGTAATTAAGGCTAGAGATCTGATTAACGCCAGACAAATTCCTGTACCAACCATCTTCCTTTTCCGATGTGTCCCGTTAGCTGTACACCTCTATTATAGGCGTCTGTTGTACTTACCAGACCTCTATTATAGGCGTCTGTTGTACTTACCAAACCTCTATTATAGGAGTCTGTTCTACTTACCAAACCTCTATTATAGGCGTCTGTTGTACTTACCAAACCTCTATTATAGGCGTCTGTTGTACTTACCAGACCTCTATTATAGGCGTCTGTTGTACTTACCAGACCTCTATTATATGAGTCTGTCGCACTTAACAGACCTCTATTATAGGCGTCTGTTGTACTTACCAGACCTCTATTATCGACGTCTGTCGTACTTACCAGACCTCTATTATAGGCGTCTGTCGTACTTACCAGACCTCTATTACAGGAGTGTGTTGAACAAACCAGACCCCTATTATAGGCGTCTGTTGCACTTACCAGCCAGGCCTGTTTGTCGTTGGACTTGAGCGATTTGAACGCCTTCTTCCACATCCCTTTGATGGAGGCGGTGTGTTTGCGCTTATCCTCCTCTGCTTGCGCGTCATCGCTCTCTACGTAGCCGTTCTGCAAACGTCTGACAATTTTTACGTGCTGTCTAACAGAAGTAATGCTAGACCAGCAAGCAGGGGGCCAGGTGTTCACATCTAAGCTGTATTCCTCCCTCCCTGCTATCTCTTTTTGTCTGCCTGCCTGTCTCACCGTCTCTCCCTCTCTCTCTCTTCCCTCACTTTCTATCTATTCCTCCCTCCGTTTTTTATGTTTGCCAGTCTCAGTCTGTTTCTCTTTATGTCAATGTTTGTCATAATTTCCCTCGATCCGCTTGTAGCTCCCCCCTCTGTATATGGTACTGTCTCCCCACTCTCTCTTTTCCTCCATTGCCTCTCACACCATCTCCCCCATTTCCTGTACCAACCATTTTCTTTTTCCAATGGTTCCATTACCTTTAGACCTCTATTATAGGCGCCTGTTGTACTTACCAAACCTCTATTATAGGAGTCTGTCGTACTTACCAGAGCTCTATTATAGGCGTCTGTTCCACTTACCAAACCTCTATTATAGGCGTCTGTCGTACTTACCAGACCTCTATTATAGGCGTCTGTTATACTTACCAGACCTCTATTATAGGCGTCTGTTGTACTTACCAGCCAGGCCTGTTTGTCGTTGGACTTGAGCGACTTGAACGCCTTCTTCCACATCCCTTTGATGGAGGCGGTGTGTTTGCGCTTATCCTCCTCTGCCTGCGCGTCATCGCTCTCTACGTAGCCGTTCTGCTTGGGCGTCAGCATATCGATCTGGAGGGAGAAACAGGCGACAGTTAGTGTCATGTCAGGCGACAGTAAGTGCGATGTCAGGCGACAGTAAGTGTGATGTCAGAAGTAAGTTAATGTGATGTCAGGCTACAGTAAGTGTCATGTCAGGCGACAGTAAGTGTGATGTCAGGTGACAGTAAGTGTTATGTCAGGCGACAGTTAGTGTGATGTCAGGTGACAGTAAGTGTTATGTCAGGCGACAGTAGTGTGGATCTCTGGATATTGTCTGTGTCTGTCTGGAATGGATGTATGAGTTGGTATAGTCGCACACTTAGGCGACAGTAAAAGTCATGCTAGGCGACAGTACGTGTGATGTCAGGCGCTAGTAAGTGTGATGTCAGGCTACAGTACGTGTGATGTTAGGCGGCAGTAAGTGTGATGTCAGGCGGCAAAAAGTGTGATGTGGTATGTCAGGCGACAGTAGTGTGGATCTCTCGATATTGTCTGTGTCTGTCCGAGATGGATGTATGAGTTGGTATAGTCGCACACTTAGGCAACAGTAAAAGTGATGTTAAGCGACAGTAAATGAGATATCAGGCGACAGTAAAAGTGATGTTAGGCGACAGTAAGTGTGGATCTTTGGATGTTATCTGTGTCTGTCCGGGATGGATGTATCAGTTGGTATAGTCGCACACTTAGGCAACAGTAAAAGTGATGTTGGTGTGATGTGTTATGTCAGGCGACAGTAGTGTGGATCTCTTGATATTGTATGTGTCTGTCCGGGATGTATGTATGAGTTGGCATAGTCGCACTCTTAGGCGACAGTAAAAATGATGTAAGGCGACAGTAAGTCTGATGTCAGGCGAAATTTGATGTCATGTCAGCGAGAGTTGATGGCATGTCAGGCGAGAGTAAGTGTTATGCAAGGCGACAGTAAGTCTGATGTCAGGCGACAGTAAATGTGATGTCAGGCCATAGTTTGTTTAATGTCAGGCAACAGTAAGTGTGATGTCAGGCAACAGTAAGTGTGATGTCAGGCGATAGTAAGTGTGATGTCTCCGTTGTCATTCACACTACAGTCCGCTATCATTCACACTACAGTCCGGATAGTAAGTGTGATGTCAGGCAACAGTAAGTGTGATGTCAGGCGACAGTAAGTGTGATGTCAGGTGACAGTTAGTGTGATGTTAGGCGACAGTAAGTGTGATCTCAGGCGTCAGCAAGTGTGATGTCAGGCGACAGTAAGTGGGATGTCAGGTGACAGTAAGTGTGATGTCAGGCGACAGTAAGTGTGATGTCAGGCGACAGAAAGTGTCATGTCCGACAACAATGTGTGGCAGATGGAAGACAGCAGTTAGATTTATGTCTTGTTTAGCTTGTGTAGAGCTTTCATCTAGTCTTTGCGTTCTGACTTGCTAATGTAATCAAGACAATGCTCATTTGTGAAAAGTATGCACGGTAGACTAAACACAAGCGTCTAAAAGTAGACAAGGACATTCAAAAGGCGATCACAGTTACTGTAGTAGATCTCTAAATGGGAAGGTAATTCTAAACGATACAGTATGAAAGCAGCATTTTATTGTTATCGCCCTTTGGCAATGTTAAACTGAGAGAGTGCGATTAGGAGGGAGATAGTGAGAGATTAACTTTATTGCAACACTTATAGGAAACTAAATATCTATAATTTTCTCACGAACACGTGTGCCTCAACGTGAAAGCATTAATTATTTTTTTCCTCCCACGTTTTTGCAACCATTTAGACGCCATAAGGTTGTAGAGCGAAACGGCTCAAGTGGTATAGCGTTGACCTCGCAAATTGAAGATCCCTGGTTCGAATCCCACGAATGGTCAAAAACATTTCTCCGATTCCGCCTCCTATTGGTTAGATCGGTGTCAGTATTATGTGACCCGCTGAGACAGGAGACATAGTATCCCCGCAATGTCTCTGTGTAGCAGAACATAAAATTGTCAGATGTTATTTTTAGTATCCATCCACAACATAGTGTCTTTAGCTTTTACGTTGGACACTAAGCAGAAAACAAACAAAGTAAATTCTTTGGTGTTCCCACAGAGTGTAAATTAGTGAATGTCACGGGAAGTGTTTCTTTCTTTCATGTGTTTTGGTGTTTTGTGTTTTTTTTTCGTGCATGTGGATCAATAATTATAATTAAGGCGTCGTCTTCCTTCTTTGAACCTAGGTAAAGACGAAAAATAAACATTGCCCAACCGCCTTGATTTCAACAAACAAATAAATTGAGCTGAAATCACGCTAGCGCCACCC
>RQTK01000755.1:215532-231111 GCA_003991915.1 Elysia chlorotica
GAGATAGATAGATAGATAGATAGATAGATAGATAGATAGATAGATAGATAGATAGATAGATAGATAGGTGGAAAAAGAGAGAGAAGAGAAAAGAAATAAAGAGAGAGAGATGGAGAGAGGAGAGAAGGGGAAGAGAAAGAGTATAGAAACATACACACACATGCACACACACACTGTCATAGAGAGATAGACAGACCAGACAAAAAGCGCGCTCTTTTTCTTTCTTTCTCTTTCTCTCTTTTCTCTCTCCCCTATCTATCTCTTTTCTTCCTATCTCCCTCTCTCTCTCTCTCTCTCTCTCTCTCTCTCTCTCTCTTGTTTGAACACCTGTTTGTACCCGAACAATGATTCAGGTAAGTGGCAAGTACTCATCCACTCACAACATCTCTTTGTTCTGTATTTGAAATCTGATAGCCTCTCTAACATCAGAGCTTTAGCGGTGCCAGATGGAAATGTTTCTGGCACGGTGAGGCGATTGCGTTGTTAACAACCATACCTTTTTTTTTAGTTTTGCATTCGTGGTATTTATTATAAAGCGAGAGATGGAGGGAGATAGATACAGCGAGACAAAGAGAGAGAGAGAGAGAGAGAGAGAGAGAGAGAGAGAGAGAGAGAGAGGGAGAAAGAGAGAGATGGACAGACAGATAGAGATGGATAGATACATAGATAGATAGAGAGGATGAGAGGGAGGGACAGAGAGATGCAGAGAGACAGAGAGAGAGAGAGAGAGAGAGACACAGAGGAGAAACATAGGTGAGGCAAACACACAAATAGACATGATTACATAGTCAGAGAGAGATAGAGAGAGAGAGAGAGAGTGAGAGAGAGAGAGAAAGAAAGAGAGAGAGAGAGAGAGAGAGCACCAAAATAAAACGAATACATCACACATAGACATAGTTACAGAGTCAGAGAGAGAGAGACAGCGCCAGAAAACAACAGGAAAATAACCAGGTAGAAAACATGCAGACTCGATCTATCTCACATTACATCAATTTCTTAACAGCAAGCATCTTCTGTTCATACGCTATTCCAATAAGCCTAAATATTTATTTACACAATGATTATATTACTAACCTTTTTTCCATGTTAATGCAGTACAGAAGCGTATATTTTTTTTTAAGTAAATACAAATATTTAAGAGCTAATTTTTAAATTCGAATACATGGTTGTCATGGGGGAATTTGATATACTTCCCTTAACTGGCAGCCACACAGTTTTCCATAGCACTAAATTGTTTACTAGATCTAAAACGAAATAATTATTGCCTGAAGAACAGACAGAATTTGATGCATCGCTAGAAGCTCTTACAACTGGTGAAATACTATTTTGTTTTAAATTTCAGGTAAACAATATATTGGCTACAGAACACATTAACTTACAAAAACGATGGCATTTTATTTCAAATTATGTTTTAGAAACACCTTTTAAGTTTGCCAAAAACTGCAATAAAAATAGCACACAAAAGTGCAACCATCAATGGTATATAAATTATAAAAAAAAAAAAGAAAAACGAAAAAAATCATGAAAAAAGTCTAATAAATATCAGTTTACAAGAGGATATTTTCGTATTTCTGTGATTTTTTTTGTGTTGTTTATTTTTTTCTTCTAATGATTCTTGCCAAGATGCTTCATTTCCAGTAATGACCATTAAAAATCATGAAAACAGTCGAATAATTAACAGTTTACAAGAGGATATTTTCGTATTTTGTGATGTTTTTTGTGTTGTTTACTTTTTTTCTCCTAATAATTCTTGCCAAGATGCTTCATTTCCAGTAATGACCATTAAGACAAGAATAGGAAGATCTGGTGCATTTTTCTTCGTGCAAAAGGACTCACATTTTTGTACTCACATTTTTGTCACAAGCATAGGCCTGCGCGCTCGATTGCCAAGATAAACTTGGTTTTAGTTTCATGTATCATAGACGTTTTCGGGGAAAAGGAAATGGATTTCTGTTGTTGTCTTAAAGGATCCAAGTAATAATAGTAAACATTGAAAGCTTGGTCGTGTTCGTGCATAATGTATCATAATGTTAGCAAGTGGTAGGAACCGTTCGTTTAGCTTCAATACTGTTTTAACTTTAATTATGTTCAAAAATTTAATTCTTTTGTAATTCTCAACTCTTTTCTAATCTTTAATTTCGATCTAATAGTCTTAGGGTCGATAGAATCTTTGTATCTTCACTAAAAGGAACAATAATCAATCTCAAGTTTTTTCTTATCTAAGAAATGTATTGGAATGGTTTTACACACAACAATTATGATTTTAGTTCTATGTACCGCACCAGTGCCAAAACTATGATTTTGTGGAATACTCTTCTGTGTTTAATTAGTGGCATAAAAATGGAACCATTAATGATATTAACAAAACAAAAAACAAAAACACAACAATAAAATGTAAAAAGTCTCATATCTATCAGTTTAAAAAGAATAGTCTGGCGTGTCTGTGGTGTTTTTGTTCATGTTGTTTTATTTTTTTTCTCATTAAATTTTCTTGCCAATATGCTTCTTTTCCAATAATGAACATTAGACAAGAATAGGACGATCTGTGGCATTTTTCCTCGTGCAAGAGATCGCTATTAAAAGGACTCACATTTTTGTCACAAACATAGGCCTGCGCTCTCGATTGCCAAGATAAATTTGGTTTTAGTTTCATGTGTCATAGACGTTTTCGAGGAAAAGGAAATTGATTTTTGTGTGGTCTTGAAGGTTCAAAGTAATAATTGTAAAACATCACAAGCCTGATCGTGTTCGTGCATAACGTATCAAAAGAAAGTGTTAGCAAGTGGTATGAACCATTCATTTAGCTTCAATTCTGTTTTTAACAATTATTCTGTTCTAATCTTTATTTTTGTTCGATCTTTAATTATGTTTTAATCTTTAATTGTGTTTTATCCTTTATTTCTGTTCTAATCAATAATTCTGTCCTAATCTTTAATTCTGTACTGATCTTTAAATCTTTTCTAATCTTTAGGTTTTTTTTAAATCTTTATTTCTGTTATAATCTTTAATTCAGCTATAACTTTTAATTCTGTTCTAATCTTAAAATCTGTTGTAATCTTAAATTCGGTTTTGGAAGCTGTTAGATGCCTCGATCTTATAGTCTTATGATCAATGTAATATTTAAATCTTCGCTAAAAGGAACAATAATCAATCTTGACTTTTTTCTTATCTAAGAAACAATAATCAATCTTGACTTTTTTCTTATCTGTATTATAGTGATTTATACACAACAATCATGATTTTAGTTCTATTTACCTTACCAGTGCCAAAACTATGATTTTGTGGAATACACTCCTATGTAAATGGTACAAGTAAAAACAAATTTCCAATAAACAGGCGGTTAAAAAAACTGAAGATGTTTGGCTGGTTCTTAAGTCTAATGTGAGGAACTACGCTATATTGTGGACGGGCCCCAAGACTATCTTTTTTGTGCTCAGTAGAGAAAGTGCGGAAATACCAGAACTTCTACCTCAGCTGGACACACTATACTGACGCGCTAACGCAACCAGCAGGGAACGAAATCCAACAAATAAATGGATTCGAACCAAATACCTCCTGATTGTGAGTCCGACTATCTATCTTAGCTCCAGCTGCTGCCCCCATCCTATTCCCTCCTACGTGCTGAGAATAGAAACAAAGAACAAAACCAGCGCCAAATACGCCAGTGCTAAAAATCTTTTTGATCGACGCGTGCTTTCAGAAGCCGGTGGTTTTAATATCATGTTTGACTAGTACTTTAAAATGACCGAAAATGCAATTTAACCTTTTCACATCGCATAATTCTGGGCATCTTACTTGTGTGCACACTATTATGGGGAATTTCCGAAAATTTGGAAAGGTAAAAGCTTTGAAATGTATAGTTTTGAAATGGAAGGTGTGCAAATCAATTTTAAAAAAAAGGTGCTAGTTCAACAGTTATCAAATCCCACAACATATGTGCGGGGTTAAGGGAAAACATGTCCAGTTTTATGAAACATGGGGATCGATACCCAACTATAAATCCATTGATTATTATGTATTCTCCACTGCAATCTCACGTGTATTACCGTAAAAACAAAACACTCTAAAAAAAACCCATACCATGCTCTTGAAAAGACATCTGCAGCAAGAAAAAAACAAAAAACAAAACAAAACAAAAACAAAAACAAAAAACAAAACAAAAAACAAAACAGAAAAAACAACAACCAAAAATGTTATCAATGAAACTGCGTATATCTACATTCGCGATCAATGACACTCAAGTGGGTAAATACTAATAAAGAATGATATTATAAAAATAGTTTAAGTGCTTTTTTACGCATTTTTAAATGCTTTATCCAATTTATCATAAAGCAGTGGCGTCACAAATGTTTGTATCGCAACAAAATATCTATAAACTAAGGGCTTCGTCTGACAAGAAACATATTCATACACACCATACACACCATACAAGGGGATGGAAGGGATTGAGGAGGTATTTGGGGGGAGGGGGGGGGGGGCTGTTGGAAACAAACCTTGCTCATCGCCACCAGATTTACATCTCCAAGATCAGGGTCACGCTAATAGTTCTTTCTGAAAACAAAACGGTTTTGTAATTCAACGCTTCAGCTGTAACTGAAACATTGGTGGATTTTTTGTAGTAAAACGCTTTATTTGTATCTTAAAAATTGGTGGATTTGTGTAATAAAACGGTCCAGCAGTAACTGAAACATTGGTGGATTTTCGTAATAAAACGGTCCAGTAGTAACTGAAACATTGGTGGATTTGTGTAATATAACGCTCCATCTGTATCTAAAACATTGGTGGATTTTTGTAATAAAACGGTCCAGTAGTATCTAACACATTGGTAGATTTTGTAATATAACGCTTCATCTGTATCTGAATCATTGGTGGATAACAACCTATGTTTAATAGTACACATGGATGTTTTTTCGTTGGCCCTGGGGTAGAACATCGGTTTCCGACGCAAAAGGTCCCGGTTGGAGCCTTGGCGATTTCGCTTCCAACTGGTTGGGTCAGTGTCAGTTTAATGTGACCGGCTGAGACATAAGTCATGGTATCCCCGCCCTCTCTCGTGTGTGGCAGCACATAAAATCGTCAGACGTCAGTCTTGGGGTCCGTCCACTATTAAGTGCTGTTTGGATGTTAAACCAATTCAAGATTATTCGTTACAGCAGAAAAATATTACGTATTGTTTTATGTGGCGAAAACATACGGGTTGATGTATTATAAATTATTCATTTCAGCACTGAAAAGTGAACGTCACGAGACCAAGTGGGTGAGTAAGTGAGCGTTATGTTAATGTGTGTAGCCAGCCTTAATATCCATTTTAAGAGTCTGGATTTGAAGTTACAGTGAGCTATTCAGTAGGAATAAGGAATGTTTAGTAATGAGCTGTATTTAAACACCTCGTTGTAATTCAAACTGCGATTTACAGTTTAATAGTGTTATGTATTGCCAAAAAGAAAATTGCAATACATTGCGGTGGTATTTTCGAAAAATCAGAGAGGTAGATTCAACTTTTTTGTGGGAGTTCATTACCAATTCTAAACACGGTCACGTTCAAGAATATTTTTAAATGTAAAAAACTATGACAGCTTTTGAGAACCACAACAAATGAAGGAAGGATTTAAAGAGAGAAAAAAGAAAGCAGTGAGTAAGTAAGTACAGGAAGGAAAATAACGATACAGAGGAGAGCAAAGATTTGATAGGTACATAAAGAGTGAGAAATAGATATATAATTATATATACAGGTTGATTGGGAGCAAGATAGAATGATAGAAATCTAGCAGTGAGAGAGAGAGAGAGAGAGAGAAGATTGACAGATAGATGGGTAGACAGATAGATGGATGGATAGATAGACAGAAAGAGAGAAAGAGAGAGAGAGGGAGAGAGAGAGTGAGGGAGAGAGAGAGAGGGAGAGAGAGAGTGAGGGAGAGAGAGAGGGAGAGAGAAAGAGAGGCAGTTTGGATGGTAAGTACTGTGTGTGTCTCAAAGAAATTAGAAACAATATTTATGTCAATGGGCGCGTCTTTGGACTACAACCTCTAGATACAAGTTGAATGTCATTTTGTTTAAAAGTTTTTGAAGATTATACCATGATCAATAAAAAATCATTACATTCTAATTCTGAAGTTTATTAAACCCTTTTTCTCTTTCCCGGTTATGAAGGGTTTTCAACAAAGCGTACATAACTGATACCATTTAGATTAATCAAAAACCATGTGTCTGATATGAATTTCATTGAGCAAGTGGGATTATATATAATTTTATCGCTTCAAACTTTCAATTTCAAGGGCAAAATACATAGACAATACGGATACAAGATGCTTTTACACGAACACTAATATAAGGTTATAATTATTATTGGCGTGAGTTGTTAGTTGTAGAACATAATCTCTCTCTCTCTCTCTCTCTCTCTCTCTATCTCTCTCTCTCCCTCTCTCTTACTTTTATGTCTTCGGTTATCAATGAAAATCATATTCGGCGTCGTATCTCGATACTAATGCCTGACAATTTAAAATGGAGTATGCAGGCAGTATTAAGGAAGGAAAGCCAGTGGTTCGAAGGACGGACAAAAAATCAGAATTGTTTGAAAATTATTTTCAGCCTAAAAGTTAAAGAAGTAGACTATTGTCTTTCAACTCATTAATATGTATTGTTCATGTTTATAAGGGAAACCTTTCATTTATAAGATTCGATAACTCTTGATTAAACTAAAAAGACGAATAAAAACAAATGTGTCTAACATGAAGATCATTGATCGAGAAAGATTAGGTAAGATTCGATAGTTTCAGGCTTCGGATTTCAAGGGCAGCTCCGTAAATAATAAGAACACCAGATATGCTTTTACATTGACACCTATACGGGAATTTACCATCGCGTGAGGGAACGGGTTTTCTGTTTTAATATTACTGTCTCTACCTTTGCTATCTATCATTTTATAGAGTTCGATCGAGGAGAGGCAAAAAACGAACGTTAAGTTGCAAAAAATGTATTTACATTAAACGTTTGCAAGGAAGCAAAGATAAATCAATCGCTCGGTAAAAGCTCAACAAGAAAATTTTATACCTTAGGTTTTCCCAAATATTATTGGCTACAAAAATTAATGTAAAAAAAATAATTGATTGGATAGGAACAAGATCTACTGAAAAACCCGTTACACAAATTATTTCACGGATCTGTTTTTTTTTAAATAGTGTATGTTCGAACGCCATCCCTCTATATATTTTATATTCAGTTACTTTTAAATACATTTTTATCTTAAGTAACGATCAATGACGTTATTCCTGATTGTACCAACCACATTGTTATTGTCCTACAAGTTGGTTCAATGTTTTACGTTTAAGAGGCAAACTCTCTACCACTTATTTTAGTTCTCCCAAACAGTTGATACTAAATGCTATGAAAAAAAGACAATCTAATAACCAATATAAGGATACATTTACTTTATATGACTTCATAATAATATACAGTGTATTGCTAATAATACTTTGACAAAAAATTCTAGACTTACGCAAACAAAAACAAAACAAGACTAAAAACCCAGTCTAGATCGAATGTTACAGGCGAGAGAGCATGACCTTCTAGCGTGACGGGAATACTCAAACGAACTCAACGGGCACGTGAGCAAGACTCACGTGCCTTAGGTTTGAACTAAGGGGTGATTATAAACGTTTCCATCTACACATAGAGATAATTATAGTGAGTTGGGGTTGAACTCGGTTTTTAACTAAAGGGTGAGTGTAAAAGTGTCTACCTACACATAAAGATAGTTATAAGGAGTTGCGATTGAGGGTTAAAATCAGTTGTGAACTAAGGGGGTGAGTATTAAAGTTTCCACCTACACATAAAGATAATAAATATGGAGATGGGGTGGAGGGCTGAACTAAGTTTTGAAATAAGAGTGGGTGTAGATGGGCCCAGCTACACATTAAATGGAGGGGGCAGGAAACTGGAGGTGTCGAGATGGTAGAGAGGTAGGTGTATAGATGTATCACTACACCAATTATTTTTATGACGAAATTGTGGTAGACGATAATGAAAAGGTGAATACAATAAATTGCAATGGTTGTGGTGAGTAAGATAAGATGAAAATTTCGGACTGTTAGTGTTGCTACTGATAATGCTGCTGATAATGACAATAGTGTTGATAATGATCATAATTCTAGACAGTGATGGAATCAATGGTAATGAGAATAATGATAATTATACTCAGTATGCTGATCATTTTGAGAACATGAATAAGATTACACATTATTCAAAATTAATATGAAGATGGATCATGTATTAAAAAAAAAAAACAGAACAAAAAAGGTCCATTGAAATTAAGCTTATTATATAAAAGGTATGCATAGTAAAATCGGTAAACAACATTTTCGTGAATCGTTCGTATTACATGTGGCACTACCTTTAATGCAACAACATAATGGTGGTATTTGTAAAAGAATATGATGTAGAAGGAAAAATAATTAATGTGTCATTATAACAAAAAAACACACCCACACATCAGCAAAGCAAGTATTCAACATCCTCTTCCTTAACAACAACAACAACAACAACAACAACAACAACAACAACAACAACAACAACAACATAACAAAAACACCAATAACAGCAAAATCCAACGGCAAAAAGATTTATGGAGACAGTATTCACAAATGAAACTAGTGGTTCGCAGGGAAAACATTAAAACGTATAATTGTTTACACATTGTAAGAACAACTAGTAATTAAAAAAGGTAATGTCTTTATACTCCATATCATTCATTTATTGTGTGTCAGGGGAATAAAACGCAATTATACGACTCAAGAAATGCCACACTTTTGATTTAAAAAACGAAACTAGTAAGTTTTATCACATTTTTTGGGTAAAAATGTTAAACTAATATTTGATGAATTTGTGTAAAAGAAACACCAACAATCAAATCACCCACCTTTCCCCAATGATTGTTTTCAATTAATAAATTAATTAATTTAAAAAGGGATAACATATAGAGAAAAAAAACGAAGAAAAAACCCCAGCAAAAAACAACAAACAGTACAACTCTGAATTATTGACTAAAATTAAAAACAAGCATTGAAAAGGAAAACATTAAACCATACTAACAACTTTAAGAACAAAAAAAAACCACATACAACTTACAAAGTATCGCATGATTCCACCCTTTTAGATAAAATTCTCCACTAGAATCACAGTGAAATAATCTCTCCGTCCTCGCCACACAAAATGCACTGTGTAACTTTTTGAGTCTCCCTGTACGATCATTAACGTTGAATAATAATTATGATCCACCTCACTCTCCCGACATAATTTTTATACTGCTGTTTACTTCACTCTGCCTGTATTGTGTGTGGGCGATACTTTGGCGGGACGACCGCTGAACGAGACCGAATATTTAGTATTCGGTAACCGCTGTGTTTGTGTGTGTGTGTTTGTTGCTAAGTGTCTAACCTCAGCACTATTTAAGCACTATATAGGCTTTTATTATTTTGGATGGGTCCCAAGACTAACGTCTGATAAATTTTACGTGCTACCAACCAGAACCAATACAGGGATACCATGACTTCTGTCGCAGCCAGTCACATTATAATGTCACAAAACTAACCAAATTAGGAAGATATCTGACACATAAACTTGTGACCGATCGCTGTTTCGAACCAAGGACCTCCCTATTGTGAGATCAACGCTCTACTATTTTCGCCACTTTGGCCTCTACCCCCCCCCCCCCTTTCCGTCCTTTGGCGCCCCTCCAAAAGATCGATGTTCTTAGAGATTGGTATATTCTATTTTTTTTTGTATATTACATTTTCTTAAATATATATTCGAATAAATGTTAAGCCCTAGATGCGTCATGCCACATGTTTATAAGCCTCTTTTAAAAAATCCCATATATTTTACAAGACGACACAAGTCATTAAGCCCCTCCGAACTGAATGTACCCCATTCAATTTGGGTGTATTCAGGCGGCTCAGTGGATAGTTCTCTGCACTCGCAAGCATGAGACCAAAGGTTCAAGTCTCATCTGAAACTGTGATTTATGTATAGGATTAAAAAATAACTTGGCTGCCGCAGGCTTTGGGTTTATTTTTAAAGTTTAACTACACACTTTTGCAGGTTTTTATATAAGCTTTGAATACCGACATTGTTATATTAAGTATATTGATTTGAATTTATTTGAATAATAGAATTCAGATACAGGGAGACCGACACAGTGATTAGACGAAGTGTATGATCCCTCAAACATCTCGAGGGAGTACGGCGAAGAGTCGTTGCTTAGCTTCCAACTTCAGCATTTTAAAGGCTACATTGTGGACGTGCCCCACGACTAATGTCTCACATGTTTTCGTGTTGTCACCAAGAGACAGGGCAGGAATACCATTACTCTTCTCAGGCATTCACATTAAACTGACACCAACTCAACCTGTAGAGGACGAGTTCCTAGAGCGGGGCTCGAACTACAGACCTCTTGCGTCGAAAGCAAGTATTCCAACCTCAGGAATACCCCCCCCCCCTCACACACACACACACACAAACACACACGCTGGAGGGAGTACGGTGAGGGGTGGGTATTTGAATCTTTGAATTTTGATTTAGTGAAAAGGATAAGGAGTTCCCAAATAGTGTGGGTGAAACGTTTTATAGAGATTTATCAAGTGGCAATATGCATTAAAACTGTCTTACAACTATACCATAAAAATATAAACTAAGGAACTGAATGATAAGTAATAGCACCTTTTAAAGTGTGCAACTACTGAACTAACAGTTTTAAGTCGATAATAAAGGACAGTAGTTGTGGTTCCAGCGCCCATGATAAAATAATTCAAAATTTTTTCATTTGACATAGACTAATGAAGATACTAGGATTTAAAATCTGCTTTCCTCAATATACACTAGTAGCCTAATAAGAAACTCCCTCTTTGCACTTTAAAATATCTAATTTTATCTTCGATCTACGGTTTGTGTGTATCACTGAAATCTAAAACAGTTGGCTTTATGTAGAACCCTGTGATCTAAGTCGATCGAGGCTACCCAAAATAACAGCCAAAGTCACCGTAGTTACTGAAATAGTGTGTATAAACGTGTGGTTCCCATTATCACTAGAATTTATTTTAAATTAGTATCATAGTTAGAACATAGTGAGTAGGCCTATTTTTCGTTGGGCCTACAAGCCTACTAGACTTTGAATGTACACTGTTGTAACTGTACCTAATATCTTAACGATATAGCTCACTTTGGTTCTAACTGCCAATATTTGTTAATATTGGTAACCCTGCCTGCTATTTTGAGAAGCCTTGGAATGGAGTAAAAGTGGTCTTTTTATGGTAACAAACAGAATGAAGTGCAAACGTAAAAATAATTGTGGTAAAAATTAGTATCATTCGACATACCAACAGAAACTGTGTTTCCCATGCACGTGTCTAATTGTACTAATTTTAGGTATGGGTAAAAGTCCTGACTAAATTATGTGTGGCTGAAAAGTTCAATGTATAATAAGAATAATAAAGTATAATAGGGCAATAACGTTTCTAGTTCATAGTTATCGGTATTAAATTGGCTTTTACAAATTGCGCATCATTGCAGGCGTGTTGTAACGGCGGAATACATGACTGTACTATTAATAATATATTGATGCGCACTACTTATTGGCGCAAATGAAACGCAGAAGAGCTATTTACAATAGGCTTTAGCATGGATATGTGCTAAAATGTGGGAATTTCCATAAAATGCCATTACAGCGGGTACTGAAAATGCATACTTATGATAACAAGAAATTATGGGTTTTTCGATGTAAACGATGTAACAGCTGGCTGACTGAATTTCTTAACTTTAATTCTTTCATTAACTGTTTTCTTTTTTCTTTTTGTTTCTTTTATGTTTGCAGTTTTTGTTTTTCTTTTCTTTTTGTATTTGTGTGTGTGTGGGTTTCGAACCAGGGATAGACCACTTGTGCTCTTTTCACGGTCAGAATTTTAGTTGTTTTTTTTCCTTAAAAAAAAACAACAAAACAAAACAAAACCTCCAAGCATAAACCCAACAAAAATAACGTTTTCAATTACGCCTACTTCAAGATATCGGCAACATTTCTTTATCCCACCAGGAAAAAAATATTTCTTTAAGCACTTCATTTAAAAATGTATGAGTTCTAAAGAAATTGTCTAAATGCTTAGATTTAGTGGAAATGCATAACTGCCATTTTCTTTTACCGTTTTATCATAATGAATGACGAGAAGAATTTTAAACAGATTTGAAGAGCCCATAAACTCCATTGATATTCTTTTTTGGGTCAGTTAAAAAAGAAGTCATTAGAATTGCAAATAGGAAAAATAGACTACAAAACAGAAATAAATTAAAAAAAAAAAACCCACGATACGGAAGTCATTACAATGCAGAACGCATTTATTACTATTCAAGTTTTTTTAGGGTTCGCGCGTGTGTGTAAGAGAGAGAGAGAGAGAGAGAGAGAGAGAGAGAGAGAGAGAGAGAGAGAGATAGAGAAAATAGATAGAGACAGATAAATAGATAGATAGATAGAAAGAAAGATAGATAGATAGATAGATAGATAGATAGATAGATAGATAGATAGATACTCGTAGATAGATAGATAGATAGATAGATAGATGGATAGATAGATAGGTAGATAGATAGATAGATCTCCATTTCCTAATTTAACGAGCATCATACTTAAAAGGCGGTTAATCATAAAAATTATGCCAAGTAAATTTAACTATACTACGACTTTTATAACTAGATTTATATACCCTAATATGGGTCAGGTTTTGGAACAACTTAAAATACTGTTGACTTATGAAAAATGAATTAAAATCATCAGATTCTTCGCTTAAATCCAACTTCAAGTTAGTAGTGAAGAGCTAAATAACTTTTATCAATAACTTAATCAGATATATCATACGTATTCCTGTGGTTGCGGATATGCTATTGTTATTTATAACACACCAAAAGATTTCGGTATCAAATTTTGCGTAAAACCTAAAGTAAGTATCAGTCTATATGTCAAACGATCATTATTATTTTCATTATTTTGTTTTCCCCATATCATGATTTAACGAATTTTAATATTTATTAGTGTAAGTGTTGATATGGGTGGATATTGTGTGTGAGTACTGAAATAATTATCGGTGTGAGTGCACTTTATCGATGTATTTTTAATTTACAACGTACGGCGATCTTAAGGTGGGAAAATAGATGATTATATAAGTAGACATTTTTGTTAATAACTCGACAACCAAGACTTCCTTGTGAAGAAATAGAATGAGCCACAATTTACGGATTACTGCGAACAAATTTATTCTAGTGCCGAAGTTAACGTGTTTAAAAAAAAACAAAAAAAAACGATGCATTTTATGGTGCGTTTTCAAAAATACCTATCAACATTAATAACTATGATCACTTGTCAATTCTAATAAAACTTTCCACACAACAACACAACTAAAATATGTTTTCTTCTTATTATTTTTACAAACGTTTACTCATAATAAAAATTGGTTTCGACGTTTGCTTCAGCTTAATGACAAAAACATATAAGAAAATTCATGCCAACGAAATTCATTTTCGAAAATTCAAATAGGAGTTATTAAAATTGCAAACGGGAAAATACTATTCAAAACAATTAGAAACAAACAAAAACTCCCCCCTCCCTTCCAAAAAACAAAACAAAAAACAAAACAAAAAACAACAAACAAAAATAGCAACCGGTACGGAACATTGAAAAACATAGTCGGTACTTTCCCTAGTAAATCTTCGAAACTCTGTGGTTAACCCTCTTCCTGGATAAGGAAAGAAAAACCCTGAAACAAATCCCTACATATTTGAAGCCGGTGTACTATTAGCTTATTGGGCGTACATCCAAGCTAAGGCTCAACTTTATCTTACTTTTCTTTTTGTGGTTGTTTTTCTTCAAGAATTTATCGTTCAACATAATATACCGCGTATCTGGCAACCTACGGGAGATAACAAGGTAACCCTCTACTACTTATTACGCGCACAAAAATATCTACAGAAACAAGAGATGGTGTTTGTTACAGAAAAAAGGGGATATACTTATTTCCAGAAACAAAAGATACCTTACCTTACCTGTCTTACCTACAGAAAACAAGAAAGAATGAAACAGAGACAGAGCGAGAGAGAGAGACAGAGACACAGAGAGAGAGAGAGAGAGAGAGAGAGAGAGAGAGAGAGAGAGAGGCTGTTTGAAATTGACGTTTTTCTGAAGTGACCACTCACTATGAAACTTTAATTATCCTATTTTTATGATTGGTATAGACGGAAAGGAGTAGAGTTAAGTATTTAAGACCTAGCGTAAAACTTAATTACGCCTTGTGCATACCTGGTTTAGGGACAAAGTGAATACACAAAAGCATGTATAGAGAAATAACAGTTTGTCCCCATCTGCTAAGTTAATGAATACCAGATTTACACGGCGGTTCATCATAAATTCTACTCGTATGTCAAGTAAATTTAAATACACTAGGACTTTTACGCCTAGGTTTATATATTGTAACAAGGGTTTGGGTCTTTGGATCATTTTAAAATGACTTTAGGAAAAAAATTAATATCAGCACACGTATGGCTTGAATGAATCCAAATTCAAATTAGATAAATAAATTTTGTCAATAACTTAATCAGATATATATCAAATATCCTGTGGTTGTAAGTATATAATAACCTGGATTCGCTATTAATAATTACATCACACTAAAACCTTTTTGTTCAATAAATACACACCTTTGCGTTAAATGTAAAGTAAATATTCGTCTACATGTCCTCATTATTCTTTTTTTATGACCCAGATCTATGACTGTCAAAATTTAAAACTCCCCATCTGTAACTGCTTTTTAAGACTCGTTTATAAACATAATTATTTGTTTTCCCCATATTATGACTTAACGCCATTTAATGTTTACTAGTGCAAGTGTTAATATGGTTGGATGTTGTGCATGAGTACTGAAATAATAATCGGTGTGAGTGGACTGTGTCGATGTACTTTTATTTTATCAAGTGCGGTGATCTTCTTTTAGGGAAATCGATACTTATCAATACTTATATAAGTGGACATTTTTTTCTATATAACCTCAACAACCACGACTTCCTGATAAAGAATGAGAATGAGTCACAGTTTTAGGATTACTGCGAATGGATTTGTTCCAATGAAGAGGCTATTAATTTTGTTAATTAAAAAAAAACGATGCATTTTATGGTGCTTTTTTCAACATTATTACCTATGATCACTTGTCAATTCTAATTCACTTTTCCACTCAACAACAGATTTAAAATTTAATATGTTTTTATGTATTTTTTTTATAAACGCTTACTCACGCTAAAAAAGTACATTCGCCGTTTGCTTCAGCTCGTTGATAAGAATAATATTGATAAGAAAAATTCCAAAACAAATACATACCTTTTCGTACATACAAAAAAGGAGCTAAAAAATTGAAAATGGGAAAATACTACACAAAAAAGACAGAAACAAACAACGTTCTAAAAAAACAAAAACAAAAACAAAAACAAAAAACAAAACAGCAACAACAACAACAACAACAACAACAACAACAACAACAACAACAACAACAACAACAAGAA
>RQTK01000755.1:233039-245427 GCA_003991915.1 Elysia chlorotica
TCTCTCTCTCTCTCTCCCCTCTCTCTCTCTCTCTCTCTCTCTCTCTCTCTCTCTCTCTCTCTCCCTCTCTCTCTCTCCTGTCCTCCCTCTCCGCTGCCTAGTTCCGTGTTGTATCCACTGACTTATTTAACTCAGCACCCACCGTCAAACTGAATGCTCCGGTGCTGAGTGCAGGTCTGGGGGATGTAACGACAGGTTCTACTGATTGTAATGACAAAACCGCCGCCTCTCATGCTCACATCTTGTTACTTCTCTTCCGTTACGCTCATGCTGAGAAATATTTAATTTTTTAAAAGAGACAGATTATCTACTGACCAATAAAAAACATACACACAAAAAACAACAACAACAACATCAAGCAAGTTGTTCTCTGGGTGGAGTGACCAGCTTCTAAATAGGAGTTGCTAGGCGCAAGCCCTACCTGGTCGCTTTTTTCTGTTTGGGTTAATTTTCATGTTGTAACTGAGGGAATGTAAGTGCATATAACTTTTTTTTTCCTCTGCGCGGCAGCCCATACATTTCTCACGTTAGTGCCACGACCAGTTCACAGATTAACCCCTGAAGATGGACCAGTAAAACTAACCGTCTTTCGGAAGAACGTATGATGTAATTGTTGATTGAGGTCACCGCAAGTGTATGCTTGACTTTAGTTAGTTATACAAGGTACAAGGAACGCCAAATAGCATGTTAGTACTAGTCGTGATTGATTTAAATGGGTATGAGGTTCAAGTCTTAATGAAATTATGAGCCCTTTCTGCGCATAGAACTCCAGGTAAAATCTAGGGGTCTTAAAACGTGTCGCCCCACTACAGCTCCTCTAGACACCGCCACATAGACGGACTGATAGCCAATCACACCAACAAACTTGCGAAGACACTCTCACATAGCACAGGGTATGAGTTGCCTCCCCTGTGGCCCTGGTGTAGAACATAGAGGTTCGAAACATGGAGATTACGCTCCCTACTGATTAGGTCGGTGTCAGTAAAATGTGATCGGCTGAGACAGGAGTCATGACATCCCCGCCCTGTCTCGTGTGTGGCAGCACATAAAATTGTCAGACGTCAGTCTTGGGGCCCATCATCAATATAGACTAGAAAATTACAATGCTGATGTTGGACGTCAAACCAACTCAAAAACAACTCAACATCGTCTCAGATGGTCTATTTTCTGAACAGAGACCTCTCGATTAAGACACCAACGCCCTACCAGCTGCACAAGTTCTCCATCTGACATGACGATAGGAACCCCCTTAAAAATGCCGTAAGTCAATAATTCAGGAAGAACTTAAGTACGCTCTCCGCCTTAGCTTTGCACTTAACGGCGCCGAAACTAGACTTTGTCTAAATAATCCGACTAACAACTGCCCATCGTCTTATTGACACGGTATTTAGGTTTCCTTCAATTAGACTCCTGGAAGAGCTGAAGAAATTATAAACTATTAGTAAGAGCTCTCGTCGGATTATTTAGACAAAGTCTAGTTTCGGCGCCGTTAAGTGCAAAGCTAAGGCGGAGAACGTACTTAAGTTCTTCCTGAATTATTGACTTACGGCATTTTTAAGGGGGTTCCTATCATCATGTCAGATGGAGAACTTGCGCAGCTGGTAGGGCGTCGGTGTCTTAACCGAGAGGTCTATGTTTAGAAAATAGACCATCTGAGACGATGTTGAGTTGTTTTTGAGTTGGTTTGACGTCCAACATCAGAATTATAATTTTATAGTCTGTATTGATGATGGGTCCCAAGACTGACGTCTGACAATTTTATGTGCTGCCACACACGAGACAAGGCGGGGATGTCATGACTCCTGTCTCAGCCGATCACATTTAACTGACACCGACCCAACCAGTAGGGAGCGAAATCACCAAGATTCGAACCTGGACCTTTTTGCGTCCGAAGACGATGTTCCTCCCCAGGACCACCAAGCCCCAGCTAGAGGGTGCAACATGTGTAAGCTCCCATAATATTGGGACAGGAGTCATGGTATCCTCGCACTGTGTGTGAGTGGCAGCACATACATTTGTGAGATTTTAGTCTTGGGACTCATCCACAGTATAGCGTATATATTTCGTCCTCTGTAGCTGGTCAGTATAATGTGACTGGCCAATACAGGAGTCATGGTATCCTCGCCCTGTCTCGTGTCTGGCCGGCAGCACATAAAATTGTCAGACGTCAGTCTTAGGACCCGTCTACAATAACCACAATAAAGCCCATAATAAAGTCCATAATTATAGGCGTTGGACGGTAAACAAATTCAACTTAACTCATCTCGCAAAGCCTCTTTAACCTAGATATTTGCGTCGGACGTTAAGAAACCAACATATGCCTTTTTACCTGCTTCTTATCTCGTGTCTAGGTATAGAGTCGCTAACCAGATTACCCTGTGGTCTTATCTCAATTACCTCCCATTTACAGTCTTTCCCAACCCGCTGTATATGATCTTTCAGGGGAGCTAGGTTGAGAGGTTAAACACTGAAAGTCTTTCTCTCCCTCCCTCTCTCTCTCTCTCTCTCTCTCTCTCTCTCTCTCTCTCTCTCTCTCTCTCTCTCTCTCTCTCTCTCTCTCTCTCTCTCTCTCTCTCTCTCTCTCTCTCTCTCTCTCTCTCTCTCTCTCTCTCTCTCTCTCTCTCTCTCTCTCTCTCTCTCTCTCTCTCTCTCTAAACTTGTTTTAACAAAATGAGTAGTTTATACGTATGTGTCATTTTGAGGAACTTAAATAGTCATTGGTTTTAGTCGTTGGTTTGAGCCTAATTTTTTAATGTATTTTCTGAAGATGTATTGGAGTAAAACAACATTATCCTCTAGTGGTTGGATAAGTTGTCGGCTCCAGGCGCTAGGGGCTGCAAGTACAACGATTTAGTAAGCTTCAACTCCCATAAAGATGTGCTAATATTTAAGAAGGAGGCTTAAGACGACGTTGCACTTACGACCTCTGGCCGTGAGCACAACGTCGCGTAGGTTAAGCTTAAGACTCATCGTAAACCTTCCTATTTCCAAATCTTATGACTCGTCTTAAGCTTAAAATATCCTTGTACTTATGACCCCCCAGGTTTTAATCCGCCAACCTTACGTCAGAAATCGTATATATTTTGATCGTTATTTCATTTCCTAAAAAATAGTCACGCTTTGAAGGATTTCTTAGTTTGCATCTCTGTTCTTTGCCAAGTATAGAGGCAAGTTCTGGCGTGGAGCCTCTGAGTTTGACATTGGAAACCTTGCGAATGCGGAGCCGATAGGATGGAGAGAGGGAGAGCGCGGTGGCCCTGGTGTAGAACATCGGCTTCCAATGCAAAAGGTCCAAGTTCGAGCCCTTGCGATTTTGCTCCCTACTACTGGTTGGGTCGATGTCAGTTTATTGTGATCGGCTGAGACAAGAGCCTATATAGTGATGATGTTTGACTTTAAACCAACTTAACTCAAGTAAACTAAACTCACTCGGGAGTCTAATACGGCGAATTGGAGGCGATAGGGAAAACGAGGAAGATGGGTAAAGGTAATCTAAATCGGCGTCCAACCATACCTCTATCCTAGACTCACACATCCAATGAAAGTGCAGAAACCTCCATTACTACAGCTTCTTTATTCCATTTGTGTCCATTTTTGAAACGTACCAAAACCCAATCGTAACTTTCCTGTTCTCACCTATCAGCTGTTCGCTCTTTTAGACTGCTTAAAGCCTCTCCACTCCATGCCTCGCAGTCATGATTAAGGTGACCCATAATCGCTCATGTGGATCGCAAAGCTTGCACTGTATCTGTAAAACGTACCAGGGTACGATCGCTCTTTTCCTGTTCTCACTTTTCAACTGTCCCGATATATCTGTTTCCTCTATTACACTGGTCCTCTGAGCTTTAAGCCTCACCTCTCCATGCCCCTCGCGGTCGCGATCACGTCAATCATATACCCCCATGTAGATCGCAAACCTTGCGTTCTATCTGTAAAACGTACCAGAACCCAATCGCACCTTTGCTGTTCTCAGCTGTCTCTGTTTGTCTGCTCACCCTCCCAGGCTGGTGCCTGAGGTTTAAGTCTCACCAATTTAAGCCTCAAGGTTGTGATAACGCTACCCATAATCGCCCCTGTAGGTCGCAAACCTTCAAAACGTACCAGAACCCAATCGCACCTTTGCTCTTCTCAGCTGTCCCAGTATATCTGCCCCCTCTCTTAGTCTCTTAGACTGGTGGCTTCGGCTTAAAGCCTCACCACTCCATGCCCTCACAGTCACGATTACGCTACCCATAATCGCCCCTGTAGGTCGCAAACCTTCAAAACGTATCAGGGGTCGATCGCACCTTTCCTGTTCTCACTTTTCAGATCTCCTGATATGTCTGCTCACTCTATTAGTCTGTTACCGTGAGCTCAAAGCCTTACCTATCCATGCCTTACAGTCGTGATTACGTGACCCATAATCGCCCCAGTGGATCGCAAAACTTGCATTCTATCTGTAAAACGTACCAGAACCCAATCGCACCTTTCCTGTTCTCAGCTGTCTCGATGTGTCTGCTCACCCTCCCAGGCTGGTGCCCTGAGGTTTAAGCCTCACCACTTTAAGCCCCAAGGTTGTGATAACGCTACCCATAATCGCCCCTGTAGGTCGCAAACCTTCAAAACGTACCAGAACCCAATCGCACCTTTGCTTTTCTCAGCTGTCTCGGTGTGTCTGCACACCCTCCCAGGCTAGTACCCTGAGGTTTAACTCTCACCACCACAGTCTGTTCTTGTTCTCTGTACAGGTCGCATCATGGCTCCCCTCTGCTGTGAGTATTGTTCTGTGCTGGGCCCCCTCATCTTCTGGGATTACAGGATTAGGATTAACGAAGATGGGGGGTCCAGTTGCTAACCTCTTGTTACTCTGTAGATTATGTTATCTCTGGTTTCTGTAGATAATGCTACTTTTGTTTCTCTGTAGATAATGTTATCTCTTGTTTCTGTAGATAATGTTATCTCTTGTTACTCTGTAGATAATGTTATCTCTGATTTCTGTAGATAATGTTATCTCTGCTTTCTGTAGATTATGTTATCTCTTGTTACTCTGTAAATAATGTTATCTCTGGTATCTGTAGATAATATTATCTCTGGTTTCTGTAGATAATGTTATCTCTTGTTACTATGTAGATAATGTTATGCCTTGTTTCTATGTAGATAATGTTATCTCTTGCTTCTCTGTAGATAATGTTATCTCTTGTTTCTCTGTAGATAATGTTATCATTTGTTTGTGTGGTTAACGATACCTCTTGCCTACGTAGATATACTCTCTCTCTCTCCCTCGCTATCTCTCTCTCTCTATCTCTTATTTTTGTAGATTGCAATATCTCTTGATTCTCTTCATTTAGCTAGCTCTTGTCTTCGTAGATTACTCTCCCTCTCTCATTTTCTGTATATAAAGGGATCTCTTGTTTACGTAAATAGGCTCTTTCTATCCCCTCTCTCTCTGTCTGTCTCTCTCTCTCTCTCTCTCTCTCTCTCTCTCTCTCTCTCTCTCTCTCTCTCTCTCTCTCTTTTTCTTTCTTTCACTCTATCACTCCCCAAAAATGTATCTCACCTTCATAAGCTAGTGCCAATCCCATAATGCCTTACACCAAAGGCAAGATCTCATTCCACTATGCCACTCGTGGTAGGCTATAAGTATAATACATAACCAAAGACCATTATTTTCCCCCTCGCTATTATGGCTGGCGCTCTGCCCTACATTTTATGTAAACCCCTAGACAGGAGAAAGAGAAGTCAGGAGCGAATTACGTGAGCAGGGGATTACCTGTAAGTCCTTTTCCTTATCTGTGATGAATACCTCATTGTTGGGGAGAGCGAACAATAATGTTTTACGTGTGAGCATCTGTGTGTGTCTGCGTATGAGTGTGAGTGTGTGGGTGTGTGTGTGAGTGTGTGTGTGAGTGTGTGTGGGTGTGTGGGTCTGTTTGTGAGTGTGTGTGTGTGTGAGGAGGTGTGGGGATGTGTGTGTGTGTGTGTCTGATTTAGTCTCTGTGAATTGAAGTCAAGTGTTGCTGCTTATCGTCAAACGTCAGAACCATATTATAGGCTATATTGTGGACGGGCCCCAAGACTAACGTCTGGCAATTTTACGTGCTGCTGCACAGAGGTGGGTGTGGATCTCTGTAAGGAAAATTTGAAGAGGCAGTTATTACAGCAAGAGAAAGAGAAAATAAGGATGGGAGTAGAAGGAAAAGAGAAAGAATGAGATAGGGATTGCATGTTCAGAGGAAGAGACGAACGGAGAAGCAGATGAAATGATAAATAAAGATATACTTGGGGAAATGAAAAGGTAGAAAGTTAGAGAGAGAAAGAGAGAGAGAGAGAGAGAGAGAGAGAGAGAGAGAGAGAGCGACAGCGGTAAAAAAAAAATAACAGCGAGAAAAAGAAATTGAACATACTTGAGTGAAAAAGATAACAGTGATCACAAATAAACAATAAGTACTGAACAAAAATCAGCATTCAATACAAAACATTAAGTTTTTGAGCATACAGACTATACCAGCCAACAACAAAACTCTTCTAAAACTGTGATTCTAAGGTGAAATCTTAAAAAAAAATTGTTTTGTTTTAGTATGGTTGCATTTAAAAGTACAGGTACTTGTTTTAATACATAATTATGCCCATTCGATTTATGTAACGAAACTAAGAGTTATGTTTAGTTGAAAGTATTGTCAAACGTCCAACGTGGTATTCCCCAACTGTCTCTACGGGGCAGCACTGAAATTTTTAGACGTTCGTCTTGGGATCTGTCCACAATAATTATGGCCTTGCTAAGGTTATCTACCTAACCAGTCGATAACTTTACTTCTTTCCTACTCCCACTGCCGTATGGCATCATTATCCCTTGGCGATACAATTCTCTCACGATTCCCCACAATAATTGTGATGGTTCTTCAATTCTGGCTTCCCTCAAAATATTGTATATAGGACAGAAGCAAAGATGATCAAAGGGTTTGCGGAATAGCTAAACAAGAACAAAGAAACAATGCACAAACAAACAAAAACTCTGGACAGGTTAAGACGCGCCATTGGAAATTCTCAGTGCTAAGGTACGTTTGTACCGTTGTAATTTTGTTTATCTACATTTTTTAACCCATCAGTGTAATATAATCTACACTTGCCCGAAATTTATAAGTTCATTGGATAAACCCACTTGTCCTTCTTACAAACATTGATGCTGGTGAATGTATGGCTATGTTACATCATAAACCTTTTGTTTTGCGGATATCCTCTTTTATTCCCATGGTTTATGTTGGTGTTGTTAATGTTCATGTTGTTGTTATTTTTGTTGTTGACGTTATTGTTGTTGTTGTTGTTGATGCTGCTGTTGTTGTTATTATTGTAGTGTTTTTGCAAAAGATTTCTTTTGGTTAGGGACAGTGCACCAGTTCTGACGGACTGTCCTATTACTAATCACTTTCGCTTCGTTGAACTCCGATAGCGCAGTTGGTTGTACTCTTGGTTGGCCGGCAGGAGTTCTATGGTTCGATCTCATTAGCCGCGGCGTCTCATAATACACAATGTGTGGAAGCCTAGGATACTTAACACATAGTGCTGCGTATGGCAAAGTGAATAAGACTCTGTGGTAATAAACTAACCAAAATATTAACTAAGAAATAAAACTGTTAAGTAACTAACTACACAACATACATGCGAAAAAAAAGCGTTAATGTAACAAAAAAGGAAACGAAGCCGTTGATAATTCAACTAACAAACACAAAAACTAACTAATGAAGTTCTTAAGTGTTCATCTAGTCAACATGCAAGCAAAAATATATGTTAATAAAACTGTTAAGTTATAAACCTTGACGCCCTGTCCGTCTTGGGACCCGTCCACAGTATAGCCTATCTAGGGCTGATGTTGGACGTTAAAACCAACTCAACTCAACTCAACTCCCACCATAGCTCTGTTGTTAATGAGGGGCGTTAAAATACAAGAAGTAAAAAAAAAAAAAATTACCAGACTTTAAGGCAACAAGTCTGTGCCATGACTACTTATCAGAAATGATGAAAGCTTTTGCCTCATGCGTTCTAAGAAGATGGCCTTAGAGATGATACCTTGGAGCCTTCACCTAAACAAGCAAATATAGGATAAAAACAAGGGATGCAGACATATATACACGGGATGTTTTGATATGGTGGCGGGCTATGTGATTTATCCAAGGTAACAGGAGTCGTGATCTTTTCTTCAAAGGAATCGCAGCGTTGAATGAAATTTACAGGTGTGGAAGAGATGCGGAAATGATAATAAAGAGAGGAAGATGGGTACATAATAAGCGAAATGGTTACAGAGGTAGAAAGAAAGAGAGGAAGAGAGAGAGAGAGGGAGAGAGAGAGAGAGAGAGAGATAGAGAGAGAACGAAAAGGGAGGAAGGAGAAAGATAATACTTTTGGAGAAGTCGATATACAAAAATAGCAAAGGAACAAAATGTTAAAAGTAAAAATTTGTTGGATAAAGAGAGAGAGAGAGAGAGAGTGAGAGAGAGAGAGAGAGAGAGAGAGATACAGACAGAGACATACATACATACATACATACAGACAAACAGACAGACAGACAGACAGACAGGCAGACAGACAGACAGACAGACAGACAGACAGACAGACGGACTGACTGACAGACAGAAAGGCAGACAGATAGACAGAGAAACAGAGGTAGACAGGGCTAGGGGAAAAAAGAGAGAGACAGACAAACAGACAGATAGGCAGACGCCCACTCACATAATAAGTAAGAAACGGGAAGTAAAAAGAAAGACATAAAAAGATACATAAATCGACAAAGAAAAACAGGAACAGATGAAACAGACAGAAAATGATATAAAGACGAAGCGCATGATGATCAATTGAAAGCAATACATATAAACTGAGCCATAGAAATTCCGAGCAGCAAAGACTTATTTATTTATGGGATTGTATTTTCAGTCTCCCATATTCCTTTGTCGCCTTTATACTGTCTTAGCTGTCCAAACACTAATGCCTACTGAAATAACAAACTAGTTACGAAGGAGACAAATATTTTGCATTAGGAGCCAAAGTGATATATAATATCGTGAAACTTTCAGGCAGTTGGGATATTTAGAACTGGTTTTGTGAAGACTCGATGAGGTTTATGAAGATGAAGCCTATTGGACTTCGAATGTAAAGTGTTATAACTGTATATAATACCTTAATGATATAGCTCACTTTGGTTATAAGTGTTGGACAGTAGCAACAAAGCGGCACTCCAAGAAGTATATAAAAAAAACCTCTTAGAGTTAAAAAACATAAACATAAGAAAAACTCAAGGAGTATTGCTATGTTGTTACTGTTTCTATTTTAAAAAAATATTATAAAAAGGCACACAAAAAAAACAAGCATGATTCACCGAATAAACAAACATTTGGATTCAGCACCAAAGTAAGCTACATCATTAAGATATATTAGATACATTTAGGACAGTTTACATTATAAGTCTAGTAGGCTTGTAGTCCGAACAAAAAAGTGCTTTTTTATTATTTTGCCCTAACTAGAATACTAATTTAAAATAAATAGAGCACTATAACCCTTGTAAATGTTATGCAAATATGTGTTTACTTCAGTCTATTTGGTGAATCTGCTTGTTATTTTGGGTAGCCTCAATGCTAGCAGAGCGAGACCTCCTTAACAACAGCCCAAGCCACCAAAATAATCGGAGTGAACACATTTTAGCGTAATAAATGTAACAGTGATGTATTTCTCATAAATCATTACTGGAGTTCGTTCAAATTGATACTCAGAGAGTATTATTTTTGTTCAGCCTGCTCAGCCTACACTGCAACGATAAGAAATTAATGATCTGACTATTCCTACTTTTTAAATAACATAGTACAATTGGACTCCTAATGCAACTGTTTGTCTACTTCGGTGACTTTGCCTGCTATTTTTGGAAACCTCGTAACAGAGTATTCCTAGCTCTATATTTAGTGAAGGAAGCTAAAAAAAGTAATAAACAGAGAGTGTGAAGAGTGAAAGGGTTTCACGGTGGTGATTTTGTTCACTCCATTTATTGTTTTGTATTTAACCTTAGTAAAAGTATGTCTGTAGCTTGGTCAAACGCCCTGTAACAATGAAGAAACAGAGTAAGCACACAATACACTACTTTACCATAGTAATAACACTGTGAGCTCTCTTTGTAACATTTCCGAATTTCTACCCGAATTTATTATAGTCTCCTTGTAACCAGAGACTATAGATTTAGTTTTTCAACATCTTACAAAAAGAACTCACCATGTTATTGTATTATGGGGAGTTGGTGTTGAGTTGTTGAGTTGGTTTAACGTCCAACATCAGCAGTTTATAAGCTATATTGTAGACGGGCCCCAAGGCTGACGTGTGGCAATTCTATGTGCTACCACACACGAGAGAGGGCGGGGATACCATGACTCCTGTCTCAGCTGATCACATTAAACTGACACTGAACAACTAGTAAGGAGCGCAATCGCGAGGGCTCGAACCTGGACCTTTTGCGTCGGAGGCCGATGTTCTACTCCAGTTCCACCGCTCCTCCTGAAACGAGGTTGGTTGGTTGGTTGGTTGGGTTTTAACGTCCAACATCTGCACAATATAGGCTATATTATGGACGGACCCCAAGACTGACGTTTGACAATGTTATGTACTGCCACACACGAGAGAGGGCGGGGATACCACGAATCCTGTCTCAGCCTGTCACATTAAACTGACACCGACCCAACCAGTAGGGAGCGTAATCGCCATAGCTCGAATCTGGACCTTTTGCGTCGGAAGCCGATGTTCTACCCCAGGACCACCGTGCCTCCCGATACGGGGAGATAGATGGGCACGTTCTGAATCTATTTGTTAATAGGAATTAAGGCGGTATGACTAATTTTCAAAATAATTTAACTAAGGTTTAAAGACGAAAACAACCGTCTTAATTATCTTGAACTAATTGTACCCTAAGTTGTCTATTTCCCACAGGCTGAAAAAACCACAGTTTATGGTATAACGCCCACTTATTTAAACAGCTTTTTGTGAACAAGGGCCTGGTCTACCATGGCATGGGCCTTTGATTGTTTTGACCTTACATTGATTAGAACTCTGCCCTGTCTGTTATTTATGCAGGTGTGATGCTGAGGATTGGAGCTTAATTAATATGTGAGTTGGTGCACATTGATGCATGAGAAGGAGGGATGGAGAGAGGAGGCAGAAAGAGATAGATAGATAGATAGATAGATAGATAGATAGATAGAGACAAAGAGAGACAGAGAGAGACATGGAGAGAGTGACAGAAACAAAGACAGAGAGAGAGAGAGAAAGAGAGAGAGGAAGCAAAAGGAGGGAAGAAAGACAGAAAAAGAAGAGGGAGAGGGAGAGAGAGACGGAGAGAGACGGGGGGAGAGAGCGGGAGTGACAGACACAGAGACAAAATGCAGAGAGCAAGAGAGAGATGAAGCAAAAAGAGGAGAGAAAGAAATAAAGAGGTAGAGAGAGAGAGGGGGGGAGAGAGAAAGGCTAGGCTATAATTTGAGGAACAGAAATTGTATGACGTTAAATGTCTACGTCAAGCTTATATAAACAATAATAGACCGTAAATAAAAAGAAAATCAAATTTTAAACAATTAAAACGGTTCGATTGTATTTAAGAAAGTGCTATCATCGTTTTTTCCATTTTAAGAGAGATTATTTTCTCCTTATCCTTAAGTTGTTTTAGTTTGTTTCAACGTCCAACATCAGCACTATATAGGCTATATTTTGGACAGGCCCCAAGACTGACGTCTGACAATGTTATGTGCTGCCAAACATGAGAAGCATGGCGTGGATACCATGACACCTGTCTCAGCCGGTCACAATAAAGTGACACCGACCTAACCAGTAGGGAGCGAAAGCGCTAGGGCTTGAACCACGGATCTTTTGCGTCGGAAGCCGAAGTTCTACCACAGGACCACCGCCCCCTCCACTTACCCATTTTACTTTTATTCGTAAAAAAACACAAATAATCTTCGAAGGATGGAAGTAATTTCGTAGTAAAAGTCACCTACGTTACCGATAATGACTTTATACGGCGACGGGTATCTAGACATAAAAAGCCTCACCTGTTGTTTACGTACTGCTACACAGAAACAGCACAGGGATACCCGGTCTTCTGTGTTATTTGGTGACAGAATACTGAAACTGGCCCACTCAGTTGGGAATAGTATTTAGCCTGATGGTTAAGATGGGACCCATAACGTCTGATATGAAATGAGGGTTCTACCATTGGCATTGCTCACATTTGACCAGCATGTTCAATATAAGTACCAGGGCAGCGTATTAGTATAGAAATTATTATTATAATAATAATATTAATGATTATTATTATTATTATTATTATTATTATTATTATTATTATTATTATTATTATTATTATTATTATTATTATTATTATTATTAT
>RQTK01000756.1:0-55795 GCA_003991915.1 Elysia chlorotica
GGCCACAATATGGCCTAAATTATGCTGACATCGGATTTTAAGCATCAAAGCAAGCAAACAGATGATGCAGCAGGTTACATACATGATGGAGGCAGGTAAATTTTTTCCACATAAGTCCTCATTTATATCTTATATCTTTCCTTCAATAAGAAAAGGGAGTTGGGGGAGAATGGTAGTCTTCATTTTATTATTTGATCATTATATATCCTAGGCTCACTAGTAATTAGTGTCATTTGAATGCATGTCATCGGTCTGCTATAATCTTATGATAACAACTGAAATTATTCCTGTATGATCATATTTTTCCACTTATCTATATGCTTTTTTTGAAGTTGTGCACCAAAGAATAGTTCTTGCTTTATATAACGGAATGCTCCTGTATGCTTGTGTGATTCAATTTTGCTGTTAAAGAGTATTATATGCACCACTTCAAAGAAGTTGTTTATAGAATAATATTTCTTGAGATTGCAGACATGTTGAAATGCCAAAGGCATGTTTTTTTTGTGGTTTTGTTTTTTTCTCATTCAAATGTAATTTATCTTCAATCATGGCTATTTTGAAAATGAGAAATGTGGACATATTTTTGTTCCCAACCAATACATTCTACATTGTTTCTTTGTGTGTTTGTCGTGTTTTTCATAAGTTGTTTTGTTGTTTCACATTAACTCCATGCAATGCATCATGAGTGTAATTCTGTTTTGAAGGTGATTATTTAATACAATTATACAGCTTGAAGTTCAAATGGCTCTGGTATTTGTGATTATTTGCCCTGTGTTATTAACGGTTTTTGTTTGTTTAGTTTGATCAAAGGTACCAATAATGTGAAAGATAATTCAAAATTCAATCCCCTCAATGCCATAAGTGTAGTTATTTTATAATAATTATTATATTTTATGTAGGTTACACTGTCTGAACAAAATCCCCATTTCCCCCTTACATTTACAGAAACTGCTTGTAATTTTGGGGTGTATCTTTGTTGCTGCTTTACCACTTTTTTAGAGTTCCACACTCTTATCCCAAGTGACATTGTTTTGTACTTATTTCTTTCAACATTATTTGCTCACAGAAACAATTTTACATGTTCTTAAAGTGTAAATACTTTGTTTTTTGTTTTTTAAATACTATCAACTAAAACAAGGTGAAAACAAAAACTAAAATCTGAAAGAATGTGATGGGGTCCAGCATTATCTTCACAAAATACACTTTATGGGGGAAATCTTATATTATTCCGGAGCACGTTATTTTCAATTTTCAGATTCAGTCAACAAAGATATGAATCCTTTTGATATATGCTTGAATGGGAAATAAAAAGTGATGAAATTCGTTCACTGGCATTGTAAAGCAAACTTGTCTTCACCATCTTAAAAATTTGTAATCATCCATCGATGATAGTACATGTACATTCTTTTCATTGAGTTTTTCAACTTTATGATTGACATCAGAATTTTAATGCTTTTTTATGTCATGAGGATGACATTGATAACCAAGGTGTAAAGTTTGAACCTTTTCCCATTGCATGATTGTAGACATATTCTTTGTGTGTGCACTATTTTGGGCAATTTACAAAAATTTGAAAAGGTCAAAGCTTTGATATCTATTATTTTGAAATGGAAGGTGTGCAGATTTATACAAAAAAGGTGCTAGCACTAGAGTGTATCAACCCGTGTAACATGTGTGCTGGTGTCGGGAAAAGGTTAATAGATATATAAATGCCTTTTGATTTGCTGAGTGAGATGTGCTTAGGAATATAGACCCCATATGGTAAAACTTTGCACCTGAACAATTTATTCCATCAATCATACAAAATGTATTTCTAACGTTGATACCCTTTTTGACAAAGCATTGAACTGGAGGCCATATTTGTTTCTTTACATTATGATTGGTAAAATGGGGTATATGTTTATTCTGAATTATATTGTGGGGTAATCAGAGCCTCTTTGCTAGTTAATATATAAATAGAATGTTTGAAATTTTTGGTACTCAGATAAATTCTGTACTTAGAACATAATGAGAATGAAAGATGGTTAATCAGTTATGTCTTACCTCCTTTAGTGTGTTTTATATTTGTTCAATACCTATAATTGCTTTTGTTCTTGTTAATTGATAAAATAAAAGCTATTGGAAAATATGCATTTCTTCTTACTTGAGTATACAGGTGCCTGGTATCCAGAACTTGCATTAATATCTGCTCTCCTCTGTTGCGGTTTGATAAAACTGTGACCAGCTGAGACAGGAGTCATGGTATCCCTGCCCTGTCTCGTGCGTGGCAGCACATAAATTGTTAGACGTCAATCTTGGGGTCTGTCCACAATACCCCGGTATAGGCTATATAGTGCTGATGTTGGACGTTAAACCAACTCAACTCACCTCTTGATAAAACTCTTTCTGATTATCAAGAACAAATTCTTAATAATTGGCACCAAGAAGGCATATGAGGAAACTATATAAAAGATGGTGAAGATGAACTTTTTGATAAAGTAGACATTACTAGATAAGCTTTTCATGCTTATTATATTCTAGTTTATTGCAAAGTAAATATGATTGATACATTTTATCAGAAGCTGCAGATTCTTCTGAAAAATAAATTGTGAAAAAAAATTATATATACCTTAATCTTTAAATTGCCTGTTTTAACAATTTTCAAATTTATTTAACCCTAATCGTATGGCAGGGGTAACTTTTTAACGTGGGGGTCAGTTATTCTCTGTTTTACTATACCTGTAGTTGGAATTTCTTAAACTTTATATATTCGTCAGTCGTTTATTTCTCCAAATGATTCTGTCTGACTGGCAGCAAAAGGCTGTATACCATATTGACCATCGATCATTTTCTAAACAGATAATTATGTTTTAAGCAAACGGGGATAGTTTTCGACCCGTAATCTTCAAAGAAGACAAAATACTTATTATTCCTAACCGTATGTTATTATTATTAGAAGATTTTCTTTCACTTCCTTGTGGAAGCGGGAATAAACAAATAAAAATAAGAAAGTTTGATTCATGAGACCGGTGGTAATAAAATCATGTTCAAGGTCTGAATGAGTGGGATCGAAGTCTACCCCTGACATACGGATGCGCATATATTGGTTTGTCCTCTTTACCTAACATGGGTTTGAAATGTACCACCGATATACGGATAGGAATGTGTTGATTTGTTCTCCTCTGAACAGCACATGGGGTGACACCCCTCCCCCACCCCCGACATACAGTTCAGGTGGGAAAACACAATGTACAATTAGGGTTAATGACACACATATACCTATTGAAAATGGTTTAGGTAGAATCCTATGTCAATTACAAGGGAAGTGTGAACATTTTTTAAGAAGAAAAAAAATAAATCCTAAACTTTCTTTAAAAATGTGTTGTCAGTTTAGAAACATACTGAACAGATAAGGCAGGAGTAAAATATTTTTTGTTTATTCAAAATTGTATCACAAGTCAAACAGTATCAGAAGCCATGATCCCAGTCAATTTCTTGGTCTACCTCCTTGATTTCAAAATTAACAATCAAATCTTGAGGCTCAAATATCAACTCTTGATCATCAATGGCGATTCCACATTCCTGTTCCTTTTTTATGCTGTCAACCTCATCTTTGAAATACTTCATAGATGATATATAACCTGGGGGAAAACATATTGCTAATTTTACATTCATGCTTTAAAAATATCAATAATCCAGAATCCTACAATAATTAATGAACAGTTAGTTGTTGCTTTTTTGTCTTTATATGTTAAATATGCCAGTATGTCAAAATATTCATTTTTTTATATTAGTGGAAGCACCTTAATTTCTAGTTGCTAATTTTACAATCATCAAATGAGATAATCATAATGTTTGATATAAAAAAGATATGCTATTACCTTTGTACACTGTTTCATTGTTCCTGACTACTTTCACTCCCAGCTTTTTAGACATGTTTCCATGAACACACCGGCAGCCTGCTACATAGCTTTTTCTCTTGTTTGGTAGTGTTACTTGGAACACTTGGAGTACTTTAGCCTCACCTTTCCAGAAGAAATAAGATCAATTGTGAAATAGCAGCATAATTCATTCAGTTAAAGCAAATATGTTTATCAGATACAAAACTGAATTCACTTTTTTTTTTTTTTTTTTGAAAAAAAAAAATATTCTGAAAAGCCTGACTTGAGAGTGTATTTCTTTTAGAACTGTTCCGTTTTCTGTAATATTTACTAGTTTTATTTGGTATATAATTCTGCTGCTTTTTTTTTTCTTTACTTTGAAGCAAGAATTTTTTTCCTATTTCTTTTCATTAAGATTTCCTTCTCCCTCTTTTCACCATGAAATTGGTATTCAAGTGATAACAAGAAATAAATAAGTTTGTAATGAAATAATTTTTATTTTTTTATTTTTAAATTATCAGCTTGCCCAATCTCACCTACAGCCACCTCTTCCTCGATTTTTGGCAATTTACTATTTAGCCTCACGACCAGCTCCTCAAACAACCGGTATATAATATTATGGCGTCTCACTGGCACTCCCTTCTCCTTGGCAAGAGCTGCAATCTTTTGTGGAAGGTCAACATTGAAGGCGAAAATTTCACCTAATCAAACAAGGATAAAAGAAACAGAATGAACGTTTCTTTTTTTTTTTTTTACAAAAGCAAATAAAGAAATTTAGAAAAGGCTTTCGTGATTCTAAAAAAAAAACAACGACGACCTTATTTTGTTTTTATACACTAAATACTATTATAGTACAAGCACATTTCTTTTATAAACAAAATAAAAGCACCCAAAACATATCCATAGAAAGCTGTACATTTCCAAAAGCCAAATTATTTAAAAATTAAAATAAATTAGTAAAAAAAAATAATAAACAAATCAATCAGCAAATTAGATCATCTTCACTCAAGTCTCCGTTAATTTATTTGCCTGAGGATTTGAGGGCATTATTGTTGAAATTACCTTCAAAAGCAGCTGCAATTTCCACATCTGACTCTGTCACATTGCCAACTCCATAGTGAATTATATCAAGTTGACATTTTTTAGAATGGTATGTGTCAAAAACATCCAAAATGGCATCGACTGAACCATCTACATCTCCTACAAATGAGAAAGTTTATTTGATTGATCAGATCATTAAAATAATGTGCAAGTTCAAATTTTAAAACAATTTTCTACATGAAGCTTCTCATTAAGAAAATATCACTTTTCACTTTACCTTTACTCTTTCCGTTTCTGTAACAAAATTGGCTGTCAAAATTAATAGGTAAGATAAAGGTTAGGGTTTAAGAAAATTATATTTAATACCATTGAAAGTAGATAGGCCTATCTGAAACTTTGAAAGATTATAGGTTGCTGTAACAGTTTTAGAAAAGCATTTCAACTCTAACAGACTTCTCCAGCTTGTATGCAGTATCATCTTTACAAAAAGAGTTATTCAGATGAAAAAAGGATTTTCACTATAATTCACCTCTTATTTTATTTTTATGTTCTGTGATCTCTATAGATCCCTACTTAATAAATAGTCAAAATGGATATGGTGAAAGCATACATTTTGAAGGAGGAAAACATAAAATTCTAGAAAATAATGCGTATGTAAGTGTCTTAATGTATTCGCTTTTTTTTTTATGCGTTTGGGGTAAATCTTTTACACTGACATGCAATATATATGGTAAATACAAATCTAACCAAGTTCACCTTTCAACACAAGAGAAAACTGAGGATGATCAGGTCGAGGCTGACTCTCTTTCCCTTTGGCTTCTCGTCGTTTTCTATATATACCCTTTTCCCTTCTCGCTACTAAATCAGCACGGTGCTGCTGATCATGCTCTTTACGACTTTCTTCAATGGCAGTCCAGGTTTCATCTTGCTTTCTCTTCAGCTCTTGATTTCGGCGCCATGCCAGGACGGATTTTACTTCTGACTTGTAAGAAATGTAAAGACATGGTAAAAAAGAGTTTTGTCCAGCAATGTTCAACTACACAGCAAATCACATTTGCCTATAAATTCTGCAATGGCTGCCTTGGTGTAATGCTATTTAAATGTACAAGATGATCTCTTATAGGGAAATGTTACTTCTTGGAGCTTGCCAACTCTTTTTAAAACTGAAAATCCGTATATTTACAAAAACTTGACATCCCTGGGAAAAATTGAGAATCACAAATTGTCTCTTCCCTAGTGCCTATTTCGTCCTCAACACATCCTACAGCTAACTATAGCTAGTTACAGCAAGTCAATAATACCTCTTTTCTGACTTGGAGTATTTCATCTCCAGCAGACGGAATTTCTTTCCATCCTAAAATCTCAACAGGAGTTCCTGGCGGTGCTGACTGCACCAGTTTCCCAGAGTCATCAAACATTGCTCGAACCTGAAAGATGATAATTCATGATAAGATTACCACTACATCAGTGTACCTAATTTCTATACTTTTTGCCCCATGTCATTTTTTAAACTGATCGCTTTGTTTTTTTACTCAATTGTTTCCTGATTCTTTAAAGGGAGGGACGGGTCCTGAAATGGCCAGTAAGGTGTCTGATTATCGACTTCCTGATTTTAGTTTATGCAGTCAGTTCAACCATTTGCGGGGACATATGAGCCACAAAATAAGTGTTTTGAAAAAGAACTCCAATTTTCGGAAAGCCTGTCATATTTTTGGGTGCCAAAATTGCCAGAAAGCATCTATGAAAAGCCCTAGTACCAACATTTCTTTTAATTATTTCACTGATTTCTTGTGTTTGATTTGTGCCGTTGGTCTAAAGGATCAAATAAAAATAGTCACAAGGCCATTGGCACTCCATGTCTAGTAATTTCATTCACAGAAGACACCCGTTATGGATATATAGTATGCGGCAGGTTGACCTGCAAATAGCTTGTAAACAAGAAAGGATCATAACAAGGCATGGCTAGCACCGCTAAGCCATCAGGCAGCCTGGCTTTGAGATGCTTTGAAGTCAGCAGGAAGTTACTTGGAATTGGCAGACGGGTGTTATTTCATATCTCCACTCACAAATTCGTCGTTTCAGCTAGCGGTAGCACATTTCTAGTTATTTTGAGGCTGGATTATTAGTTTCAGTTGTCAAAGCAAGCAGAGAAAAAGAGTTTGATGAGAGATGACAGCATAAACGGCTGGAATGACTTAGGATTGATTTTGAGACCATTTTTTTCTATTCTAATATGTGCTGCTTTTAAATGCATTTTTTCTCAAAAGTTACATTTTTCACATTCAAAATCTATCTCCTCCAACACTAATATTGACCTATTGCTTTGAAAATTCGTATGATGTTGGTGCTTGATGTTATAAACAATATTATATGGAGTTTTTTGAATATTGGTTTAGTTTTTTCAGAAATCTATGATTTTGTCAAGAAAAATTAATTTTTTCCCTTTTTTGTTATGTACTCAAGTAAACAATTTAAACCTGCTCTAATATTTTGTTTAGATACAGTGTCTGCACATGTCTGACAAGTTTTAAGTCATTTGATAAAGAACTGAAGGATAAGAGAGATTTTGAAATTCACTGAGTTTAGGTACCCAAAATCCAATATGGCGGCCACACCATGGCAACTATGTAACAAAATTTTACATTGTTTCCTCAATTTCGAAGCTGAAGAAATCAATCGTTTCAGTGAAAAGAAGCTAAAGTGCATAGCAAAGAAAATCACTCTCAGGACCCGCCCATCCGCTTAAACACGCATTGTTATGAAATATTTTCTGATCCGTAAAAAAAATATCAGAAGACCTGTTACAAATGCATAATTTATTTTTGTTATTCTAATTATGAGAAAATTACCTTTGCCCAGGTTGTACCAGCTACCAACAGGTCCCCTCGCTTCAAGGTCCCTCTTTGAACAACAGCCGTTACTAATCGCCTTTAGGAAAAATGAATGAACCACAAAAATAAAAATAGAGCAGACCGTTTTAATTTTGAATGCGTTTATAATTTAGAGATAGCACAAAGTCTATAGCAGTCTTTGTAATGTAGACATTTCCCTGAATGTGCTGTATAGGTTAAAGAGAGAAGAACACAGTAAAGAAATACATTTGTAGCTGAGAGTACAGTTTATTTATTGAAAATGATTAAAACAAGAAAGCTGAGACAATTTCGCCGCCCATCTCATGTAGAGGTGCATTGGCAGTTTTCGCCTTTTTTAATTAGTGCTGGTTTCTGAAACCGGAAATGACGAGCTATCATTCTCACGTAAGGGTGTATCGATATATCAAACGGATTGGAATTTATAGCCCTTTTTTTATTCTCATGAAGAGCCGTACCAACAGACGTATAATATAAACCTATATACCTATTTGTGAAAGGGTTGGCACCTCCGTTCACAGCCGCAAGGCAGTGTCAAAACAGATGTATAGCTCTTAAACAGTTCACGCTCTCTTTTTTTTAATTTCATAAAGAGTTACCGATAAGTTTTGAGCACGTCATGTCTCCTGGGCCCAGAATGTGTTGTTTCTCCAGTGGTGCATACTTTGTTTGACCGTTCTGCTACCAATCTTGTTCTTTGAAGTTACAAGTTGACTAAGAATATTCGGTTTGCACAACAGAATAGAACCTTAGTAGAAGTTGAAACTTGTTACAACAAAGAGAGACCTCCCATTGTACCTTTCAACAGTGAAAGAAAAACTGTTGCAAAAAATATGTTGAAAACTTTGAACGTTCATTCTGCAAAATGGTAAAATAGCTGATACTCCTGGATGGATGACGGTTTGGTCATCTGAAATGCCATGATTCATTATGTATAGATATAACAGAGGTTAGAGCAGAGAGGATGAGAAGAATGAGGAACTACAAGAAGGAACTGGTTGAGCAACATAAAAGATGACCTGCAGGAAGCTTTTAAAGTGTACGGCAAAAGTCCCAAACAAAGAGGAGTAGAACGTCATTCTACGCTGACCTCTTCAAAGATGTCATGAGATGATCGTGATAATTAATTTATTAACAGCAACAATTGGAAGATCATTATAAAAAGGTTTGGTTGGACTGGGGGCTGGAAAATATATTTTGCAAAAGAAAACGTGATCAAGAAAAAGAAGAAAGTTTTTTACCCTCTTTTAGGATCTATCTGAGCTTCCACCACACGCCCTTCCACTAGACCCTTTGGGTCTCCCTTTAACTGCATAAGCTCAGCTTGAGTTACAATGGCCTCCTGAAGTTCTGTAAGACCTATGCCCTGAAATAAAAAGATAAAGTAAAATACAATTGTACTTCATTCAAATTAGTTCATTTTTATTATTATTTTTATTAATTCAAAGAAAACTAAAAATGTGTCATAACAGAATACAATGATTATTAAATTTTTGCAGATGCTCTATTGTATAAGATATAAGAACAATCAATTTAATTATTTGACATCTACATCTATTATGTTCAAAAGTTTCATCATACTTTAATTTCTGATTAAATGAATGAGCCCACTGCATCAATTAATGAATTTTGACCAGTTTGAAACAATTTTTACTCAAATATTTGTACAGGCAAAAAACAAAACAAAAAAATAAAGACACATCCTCTTCTCAATTATGATGATTTGGATAATTCATCGCATATTCTATTATCAACGAACCTTTAAGGCTGATATTGGAACAGCCTGAACCTCCCCTCCAAATTCTTCCAGCATGACCTGATGTTGCATCAACATTTGCTTGGTTTTGTCCTGTAAAAAAACAAAACAAAACAAAAAACAAGTATTTTCAATGAGAGAATTGAGAACCAGTTATGCACCATAATGTAATTGTGTAATCTCTCACAGAAACAGTTTGAGTCTTTCCTAAACTTGGTTCACAATAAAGTAACAAAAGCAATTATCCAGAAAAACACTAAATGAATGATGGGTATATTTCAAGAGGAAAACAAAAAACCCACTCACCAAACAAACTGCCCTTCAGTTTCAACATACTTAAACTCTAAAAAATGCTATTATCAGTAACAAAGCATCACCATGAGCGTTTAGCATTGTAAGTTATATGGTCAGATTATTGTAATTGCCATTAGCCTACTTAATGTTTCGATTTGTTTGTAACCTTAATTTCTTTGAGGGATGACATAGAAAATACCCATGCTTATGCATGGCACTGAAGCTGCATGGCACGATTCTAAACATACTTAGGAATATAACCACAAATAAATTATGTTGGCCTCTTTACATGATGAAACAAAGAAAGCAAAATAATCATTGGTTATGGTTAAAGAATTAGATTGTGTGTAATAAAAAGCATTGATCAAGTAATATTCCAATTTTTGTTTGAAATATGAAAAAATAGTTAAGTCAATTATTTTCATCAGTACTTTAAAATGTGGTGGTTTGGTGTTCTGGTTTCTTTAACTTTCTCACATCAAACAGAAAATTCAAATCAAAATAAATTTACATCAAATGTAATTGCCTTTTAAAAATAAATATTGCAGGGTTAGACTTTTGGAGAAATGAAAAGAACTGTTTTCAAGACCTGATAATTTCCCTTTTCAAGATTCCACTGTTTATTTAATTTTCAATAAAAACTCACCAAATCAGCATTGTCTTTGTCTATCTTGTTTATTGCAACTATAACAGGCACTGAGAAAAAAAGAGAAGGGGTGATTGCAATAAGAAAGTGAAATTTCTCTATACCTGTAATGGTTTAACTTAACTGTAAGGTAATGTCTCCCTTGCTTATTCCCACAATCATAAATACTCCCCTATTTAATCATTTTACATACAATCTTAGTCCACTTACTTTGTATCAAAATAATCCTAATGCCAGAACTCTCCATGAAACATTTTATCAAATACAGTTACAAGCACTCAAATTTTTATATCAAAATGAAGAAAATAAACACCAAACAATAATTATGCTTGCAAGAGAATGACATCATCACAAGTGGTACTTAAGTAATAGTGGTTATAAATCATTAAAAAAAAAGTGAGGAAATCAAGTCAACATCCAATGTAATCTGTAACCGTCTGAAGTATGGCTAAACACAAGTATGTGTCATCTTCTGTTGAAGAAAGCAAAGCTCTATCCTAGTTTAGCATCTCCTAGGTCTCAGGATATATACTTAAAATCGTGATCATAACATCCCTTACTCTCTCATAATATAATACGACTGATACCATAACAAAAAACCATAAAACCTGCAGCATCCTGGGCATGTTGCAAGACCTCCAGAGTCTGCTGCATCACTCCATCGTCTGCGGCAACCACTAGCACTATGATGTCTGTGAGGTGAGCACCTCTGCCACGCATGGCACTGAAAGCTGCATGGCCAGGAGTATCCAAGAAGCAGATACTCTCTCCAGATGAAAGGGTCACTAAATGTGATGTAAAGGAGTTTTTACAAAATTTTAAATTATTTCTCAACAAATACACACACGTTTTTATTTTATTAAAATAAAAGGCATCCTTCACTATAAAAATTATGTTCATTAAACAATATAGTTTCATTGATTTTTGAAGAACAATCATATCAGTTTTCTTCCCATGTGTGTAAAAAGAATAATTAAGCTGCAAGAGTTTAGGGTTGTTTGTTTGTTGTTGTTTTTTACATGATAAAGCCTCTCTTACATTTAAAGAATTTTCTTTGGCAAATTACAAGAAAAATACTGATTGGGTCTTAAATTAAACAAATGCAAAGACAACCATGAAACGATCAGTGCGAAATACCCACCAAGAAAAGCTCCAATATGCTGAGTTATGCCACCAAATTCCTTGTCTACAATGTTAGAGCTCCTTAACTGGTCTAACAAGGTTGTCTTCCCATGATCGACATGGCCCATGATGGTCACAACAGGAGGTCGGCGAACAAGAACTTTGGGGTCAGGTGGAGGTCTAATTTTTTTTTTACAAAGATTGAGATTGAAATTTTGTACAAAGACATAGAGGGAAAGAAACTTTTGGTCCTAATAAATTCATTTCACGAAGAAGAGGAAAAAAAAAAGCTATTGTTCAAAAGCCATTTTCATAGTATTTGTTATCTTCAAAAAATAAATTTTCTTAAACTTTATTTTTTGATCATTTAAAAATAGAAGTTTTTGTGCTTACTGTCTCACTATGTCTCCATCATCTTCGAGTGTCTCCTTTTTACGGCTGCAAAACTCTGGAACCATACCAGACTTCTTGACAATCTGAGTAATTGTTTGTTGATCTAAAACTGAACATGAAAAAATCATAAAGTCAACTACAAAATACATTTTTTTTTTCTAAAAAGTAAAATAAAATATTACAGCAGTATCAAAATCGAGATGTATAGAGATGGATATATAAATCCATCTATCTTGATATTAATATTTTTAAAAATAAGCACACATGTACTTCTCAACCTATTTACACCATAAAAAATTACTTATGAACTTATGACATTTATAATTAAAGGTACTATACATGCACACTTGTTATAGATTAGCTTCATTTACTTGTTTACTCAGGATTTAACATCCCACACATTACACTGACATCAAGCTAACCTATGAGGTATAAAGCTACAGTCAGAGCCAAGGTCAAACTGTAGCTTCCTGATTCGACCCACCTTTAAACATCCCCACCCTTATTTTTGCCACAAAAAAGTGGGGTTATTTCTATATTAATTGACCACATGACAATTTTTACCTGCATCATCAAAATCATAAGCCTCAGTCCCAGGAATAAACAATAGAACCTCATATACATGATCTGAAAAATAAAACACACTATCAATTATTGAGTCCTGAATAATTTCTCAATTATTAAAATGTCCAGGAAAAATATAATATGTATGAAGTCACTCTAACAGTTTTTCTAATGTGATTTTGCAAAAAAGAATCAAAGTTACACTGCGACGAAAAGGCACTGATTCAGTTCACTTTAGTTTTGAGCAATAAGTAAGCACACACCTGACAGACCAGCGATAATCACCATCTCACAAGGGTTAACGACTTTTTGCTGATGCTGGTGCCGGCCGACTGCCTATGCGGATTTTTAGGGGTAACTTTTCAAAACCCAACACTTCATTTTATCGTGCAGTTTAAATCACACAGATTAAAGCATTGTTTTTTTATTTCTCCAAATATACAGATTTCCGACAACTAAGTTTTATATGGATGGGTATATCATGTCTTATGCTATAACAACTTTAATTGATTGATGGAAATCGGAAATTATTAGGCCTACCATGAGTGTTATTTTCATTTTTAAATTTTTAAGTACTTTGCAACCTTACAGGAATTAAATTTTTGTTTCAAAAGAATTGCATCTGGTTTACAAAGATATTATTTTGTGTGCTGCACATGAACGGCTAAATTGCAGTGTTCTATTTTGTTGCAATGGTATTTGTAAATTTTACTCTGATATCATACTTTTAACATAAAACAAATAAGGTAAAATGTTATGTCGACACTGATTTCTTCAATATTCTGAGCATGTTTATAATACATGATAATTCTCCATTGTCCATTATGTTGGAAACTATTGATATTTAATGGAAAAGAAAAAGAAGAAGAAGAAGAAGAAGAAGAAGAAGAAGAAGAAGAAGAAGAAGAAGAAGAAGAAGAAGAAGAAGAAGAAGAAATAATTTTCTTTTTAAAAAAGGGTATTAATCACATTCCACACATTACATGCACATGCCCTTTTCTGCTGCATGGTAAAATTTCTGCCTGTCCGTGGTAGGCTGTCAGGTAGGGGTTTACGGACTTCAAGCTTGCTGCTCAAAAACATAGACTTTTTTAGCGACCCATATCTTCTATCGTGCAAAACTTCTCGCATTCCGTTTCATTCAAGTTTTCAAATTAAGCTTATAAATGTCAATAACAGAGTATCGACTATCATTTTCACTACCATGTACACTTAAGTTACAATACATCAATGATCACCTGTAGTCTTCCCCATTGCTATTGCTAATTCAGTCACAGTCATGTCAGAGTGCACAAGCGCTCGATCAAGCTTGATTCCTTTCTTCATTTTTAGAGGGGTCTGTGAATAGAGAATTTTATGTGAACACTACAATGTAGATTAAAGAGACACAGGAAAGAGGAATACATACTGATATTTATTAAAAACTTTAACAGACTGAATGTAGTAATCATCATACAAAGGATTTAAGAATGGTTGGTAAATCTCACAAAACATCAAAAGATATATCATGCATTAAATTTGTCTTTTTCAAAGTAATAAGATTAACACCTTTGGTAATAGAAAGCATTGAGCAATTATTCTTGTATTGTACATACCCGCTTCTGTGGTACCCCACTTGGTAACTTCTTCCCATGGTAAGTTGAGGATGTGTGCCAATGACGAGTTTGCTGTGAACACACACAACTGACAGCTTGCCACAATGAATCCAAGCTCTGCAACTGAGTGACTCTGCATCTGCTCAATTTCAGCTGATGCAGCAAGCCATTCACTCTACACCAAGTTGCCATTTTCTCTCAATTTTAGAAATCTGAAAATTTTCAAAGGATGAGAAAATAATCTCCGAATTTCCCTACTTATATTTGTTTCACTATTACAGGCAAAGCTGTCTTTTTTTAAAATCATTTTGGACACTTATTCCCATATCAAACACTTTCGTACTTGATGTTTCATATCAAATGTACTACTAAAAGCCAATTCATAACAAATTTGGCTTTTTATTTGCAGACCAAAATCAAAGGTTCAGTTTATCATGGTTTGTAAAAAGTTTTTAAACCAAAGTTAATCTTAATGATGCAGCCACTTCGGCTCTTGATGGTATTGCTTGAGTCAATATAAAGTGATTACAATAGTAATTATAAAGTGATTACAATATATACATGGATAGAAGTGGGAATTTTCAAAAAGCCTGCAGAACCAGTGAATTTTGGTAAATTTACTGGAAAAGCCTAATGCCTTGTCATCAAACAATGAAAAAAAAAAAAAAAAGGCACCCTTGGATGCAGATTGGTGGCTTCCACATCCCTCCCTCAGAATATTGCGAGCACAAAAGGGCTACAATTTAAAATCTCTGGAGAAGTCACTCCTTTGGAGCTATTTCATTGTTTGCATGTGAGTGCATCCCAGTGCATCGACTACAAGTATCGGTGACATAGAGTCAGTTCATGGATCACGGGCACATGAAGCACAGTGACTGGTTGTTCAGAGAAACTAGATGGCTATGAAAAACATTCCTCTGTAGCCATACCTGTAATTATTGTCGCAACATTCACCAAAGCACAGTTTTGCCTGCTCTATGAGATATCAAACAGTATGAGCGGTGTTGAACGCAACCCCGAAGAGAAAAAATTGCTCTCATTCACTCCTATCACCAAAAAAAAAAAAATGTGCTTTTTGAAGTTAAAGATGAGCATTAATTTATGAGAAACGCAAGTGGTCTTGTGAAATCTCTATCTATAGACCAGCACTCTCCCACCCATGCATATATCAAGTAAAAAGTATTTTTGTCTAATAGAATGGCAGAGTTCCAATGTCGTGTTTCACTGTAAGTTTTAAAAAAAGTATTTATAAATTCCTTTCTAGAGATTTTTTTTTTTAATTTTTATTTTCTTTTTTTTTGTAAATTATAAGAGTAACAGGATACATAGAGTAGATACAAACGACCGTTGTATACAAAATAGTCGTTTATAATAGCAACAAAGTTTTTGATAACAGTACCTCTTACAAAGTTAGTAATAATGAACAAAATATGGAGGGTACCCCAGACTAAACAAATCAACAAACATTATAAGTAACTACTCAACAAATAGTTTTTTTTTTTAAAAGACAAGAAATAAAACTAGATAAATAGATAAATGATTAAATTTAACTAAAAACAAACAAACTAGTTTTTAAAAAAAAAGACAAAAAAAAACAACAACAAAAAAACAAACAAAAGCAGCACAAAAACTGCAAATGACATCTAATGTAGCATTCATATTGAAAGAAAAACATTGTTAAGTAATTATAAACTATTAGAAGTAGGTTACGTTTAACTTACTCCAACAAGAGCATGTTTTATCAAATGAAGACAATACAAGGTAGTAATTAATTATTTTTTTTAAAGAAGATAATGATGATGGAACATAAAACTGTTGATGATGATAATAATTATGCTGGTGATGATGATGATAAAGATAGTAATGCTATGAGGGTTATGATAGAGATATTATTTTATTTCTTAATCATTAGAAAGCTAGAGAAAATATGAATGAATATACAACAAACATCTTTTGGGGGGTCAGCATTTTTTTTTTTAACAAAATGTAAATTTTCTAGAACTGATGTACAAAATAGATGACATTGCCTTGACTTTAAAACTCCCCAGCAGAGACTATGCGGGATCAGTGGGTGACTTAAATGATCTTAATTTTTCATGAACATCTTGAATCCCTTTCTAGGCTGAGTTTATACCCACTACATAGTGTTTTTGTCAAAATTTTATTTGCACTAGAATCTGTATGTTACAGTGTTTCTGTCTAAATAATGATGGGCATGAACGCTGTGTATTGCATTATTTTTACTTTTAAAAACATTAAATATTCTTCCTTTAGACCGAGACTTCCCCCTTTCTTTGTGACATCAAGGTTATAGGCCCTACCTTTTCTACTTCTTCTTCTTCTTCGGTATTAGATAAACCTACTACTTGAATTCAACGTTTGAATGATTATTACCAGGTTTGGGTCAAATGCGCTAAAATTTATAGTACATATATCTATACAGAAGAATTTCTGTTTATTGTTCTAAAAGTATTTTGTGACAAATAGAGCATTATGTCTAGATCTAGATCTAGTTCTAGATTTGTACCATATAGATCTACTTATAAAACGAAAGCTGCATTTATACCTTGTGCCTTGCGTCGGCTCACAAATACATTACAGTATGTAAAAAAAGAAAAATGTTTATCAGAATGACAAATTGTATGTCATTATTATTATAACGCAAATACCGGTACATTGGCCAAAGATTTCTTCAATCTTTCCCTAATCCTATCCTATGGCTAAATTGCTAATGGCCTTGAATTATGAAAGTGAAAGTAGGGTGCCTTTCTTAACCGAGCTGGAAGTTGGTTGTAGGCGTGGCTATTACAGATGCTTTGTGCTGGTGTCGAGTAGTCAGTAGACGACTGAGACGAGCACGTTTTATCGACCAAAACAAACATGGCAGGCGGTGGTCATAGAACTACTCTTAAACAGAAGAATAAAACCCACAATCACGGGAAACATCGCAGTAAAAGAAATCTCAAGCGTGAAGCACACGGTACACCATTATTTCTCTTCATAGAGTCACTGACATCTATTTGTCAGGGGTACATGAATCATCTATCTAGTCCTACCTGTTATCGACGGTCCACTTAGGCCTATCCACAAGCAGGCTCGAAATGTTTCAGTTTGGATTTTGTTCATAGATCTAGATCTAGTCCTAAATGTTATCGACGGTCTAGTTATCCACACACAGACTCGAAATGTTACAGACTTTAGGTTTTGTTCATAAACAAAGAACATCTTGATCTCCGAATCTATCGAAGAGGTTATACTTAGCCCACATTTTCATCCTGTTCATTTTTTTGAATTCATTCAGGGTATGCACCTGTGGTGAAAGTGAGTAGGTTGTGAGTTGTGTTAGGATAAATTTGTTTACACCAAGAACAGTAGCTGAGCCGAGCCGCCATGAGCAGTTTTAGCAGAAGACTATAGCGTCCGCATTAAAAGCTGTCTAGTAGCTGTCAGCTCAGTGGTCGCTTGCATGTTCTCTCCAAAAGCATATCTAGGCCTACAAAGCAGTAACTAGCATTCACTGCTGGTAGTGGGTTGAGTTGAGTTGGTTTGATGTCCAACTTCAGCACTATATAGACTATATTGTGTAAAAATAGATCTGGTCTAGGCTCTGTGCAATTTAAAACAGGAACAAAAGTGTGATTTGAAGTCACACAGTTACGGTAATATTCCTCCTTTCCTTTTTACTTACGTTACTCCTTTTTAATTCTTATTTTTAACAGGAAAAGTAAATGTGAAGCAGCTGACAAAGGACAAAAAGATTAAAGACATTTTGAGACAAGAGGTAATTTTTGTGTGCTTACCTTTTTGCCTTTATGTAAAGAACTTTTATCAGGTCTTTGTTATAAATGTCTTTATAAGGATTGGAAAAATTGCAATCTATTTAAAACCCAACAAAGAAAAAATAAAATTCTGTCATTTGTAAATGATACTGAATCATTTTTACTTAGTGTGAATTTTTATCCATTTACCTGTTAAATGAAACCAAAGTGTATGCACATCATTAACCCAGGATTTTGGGTGATAAGAACATAAAATTTAAATCAGAAATGTAATAGCCTATTTATTGGGTTGATTTTTTTGGGTTGTTATTTTATGGTTATGTATTCTGGCAAAAAGGGCTGTGTATCTGACACTAAATCATACTCATCATATTTCTAGTTTATTATTGTACAATCTGAATTGTAAAATTTGTCATTTAACAGGCACTGAAAAAAAGGGGTGAGGATAGAGATGGTGCCTTGAATGATCGGAGAGGCGCTACAACAACTCCACCTCGGCTTGTGGTTAGTGCACAGTTTCTTATTGCTATTAAACATCCTTACATTGCACTTGTATATTTGTTTTTCCACTAGTAAATAGACACAATTTGAGGACATTGACGTCTTTTAGATAAAGAGTATTTATAGCAAAATATAGTTAAACTCTATAAAGTCTAAAAAGTACAAGTTGAATTTGCTTAGCATTGTCTTTCACGATATCTTACTTATACAATAAGATAGAACTGAATGTTTATAACTTGTATGTAATATTAAGTTCTCAGGAATATAATGAATGAAAAGATAACAATTTTTCCTTTGCCCCAGGTTCTTATTAGTCTTCATGCCTCAGTGAATACGGCTGCTGCTGTTGAACTTCTTAAAGAAGCCGACCTATCATCAGATGTTAACACCAGTGAACAACTCAATGTACATGTCAGGTGCGAACTTTATACTTATCAGTTTTGTGCCTCTTTTGGAACATACAATGCCAATGTAATGTGACTGGCTGAGACAACAGTCTCTGCATCTCTGCTCTGTTGCTTTCTCTATCACATGTAAATATATTTGTTAAATATTAGCAATAGGGTATCAATAGTGACTTTAGAGTTGTGACCTCTATAAAGAGGTTGCCACTTCTATCCTGATCTTGTTCTGCTGTGGTTGTGTAGATGTCAGTATAATGTGATTTGCTGAGATAAAAGTTCTAGTAGTATCTTCTCTCTCTATCTCTCTCTCTATCTCTCTCTCTCTCTCTCTCTCTCTCTCTCTTCCCCTGCGGCATTACATTTGTCTTGGGACCCATTCACAATTTTTAGTCTAGTTGCTGATTGTGGACCTTAAGAGAATAACAAATTAAACTATTTGTAAGTTTACAAAAAAGTTACTGTCTATTAATTAGCATTGTTATCATGTTGTTGTTTTTTTCTAATAGCCTGTGGCACCCTTGTAATTATATCAAACACTTTTTTTCAATTTTTTTGTGCGTTTCCCATCTATAGTTCTGGAAAGTTGAAGAAAAGAATTTGCATCACCAACCCTGAGTATGGAAATCTCCAAGCTCTGCTGGATGCTGCAAAAGTTGCAGATATCTTTGTTTTCCTCGTGGGAGAGTCTGGAATGGATCGTTATGGAGAGCACTGCCTTGCCTCCGTAATGGGTCAAGGTGTTCCAGCTCACATGTTTGTGAGCCAGGTAAAACTACTTTATCTCTTACAATTATTTTAGTTGGAGCCTAATTTTTTAAAAAAATTAAATTAACACTTTTTCTTTTTTTTTTCACGATTTGAAAAAGGGGGACTCACCTCTTTGAGAAAGTTATATTCAATAGATATATACATTTTTAACTTAACTGTGCATCATAGCTACCAGTACATATAATTATGTTTTAGTATGTAGTTGATCTCCCCAGTATGTCTGTCCGTATCATGGTTGAGAAAATGTGTATTTGATGATATTCAGCTAAAATAGGGTATCCTGTCAAAGGTTCTTGGTTTGCTGCCATTTTTGTCAATAGCGCCGGCTTAGCCCAGCTGTTTACTGGGTCCTTTCACATTTTTAATGTCTCATAAGTACTGTGATCAACGTGTAGATTTCAAGATCGTTCACTCGTGTCTCTTTTTGCAGTAAATAGTGTAATGTATGGGAATGTCTATCTGGGAATCCCCTGGCTCTGTTTACAGGTGCTAGGCAGAAAGTTTGTTTCCGAGAATCCAGTTTTTGGGGCAACCCATTAAAAAAAAGATTAGACAAACAATTTCATATTTTGTATAGCAAGGCACAATCACTGCCACTCTTTCACACAGACAAACACACACAGGCTCCTGGCGGGTGTTCCATTACTGCATTTTACTCAAAAGATGTTATACATACTGTGCATGATATTAGATCTATTTTTGATTGTGTTTAAAAACACTTACAAAACAAAAGAAAACAAAAAAAAAATGAATTTAAAAAATTATTTTCAAATACAGTTGTTTGTTACTATAATTATACATTGTTTGTAAAGTATCAAGGAAAATAGATTATTAAGAATTTAGGAACATTGGTCTTGTCGAGATCTGTTATTTCAAACGGATTATTAATGTTAATATTTTCCAGCCTGTCGCTAAGCTGCTGGAACTCTAGCCAAACTGAAACTACCTTTCATGTCGTACTTTTTTGTAATCAGAATTGTTGGTTTAGAAAGTCTTAAAATCTTTTTAAAACCTTTTTTTAAGTGAATATTATTTTAATGTCCTATAGAGACATCAGTCATGTTCGTACATTTGTGATCTTATTGGGGATCTGCTGACTGAAGATTTATACGTCTAAACTAACCTATCTGTCGTTCTGAAGTGGAAATAGGTGTAAGGGTAAAAAAAATCTGTATTTTCTTTCTACAAAGTTGTCAGCTATGTACATTAAACAATATTTTTAATTTGACTGCCATCATCATCAGTGTTTTATGTACATATTACTTATGTCAAAAGGAAGAAAAATATTGTACATTCTTTTTACACTCAGCAGGAGAAATCTTGGTTAGGCTACAAATGTGTCCAAGAGTTAAAAAGTTATCTTGGAATAATTTATTTAAGAGACGGGTGAAATATTTGTTGTAACTGCATCAATTATTAGCTTGTATTCATTAATATTTGTTTATCCATTGATCTACAGGGACTGACTGAACTCAGTAAAAAAAGGCTCACAGATGCAAAGAAAAGGATTGATAAACAAATTGAAAAAAGGTATAAATCTTTGATATCTTTGTTTGAAATAATAGATTAAAGTTTGTTTTTCATCCTTTTTCTTTAGAAACATTTTCAAAACCTTTTTTCACACATTTATATAAGATAATTCTTTTGGTGTAAATTCTGACAATTTTTGAAAAGTAAACATTGTAATTGTTCCTAAGATAGTATTTTTTTATCACATGCATGTTAATATAATGACAATTCGTATATTTCACCTGAAAATTTTTCTCTTCCTAATGTTTGTTAAAGTTCAGGTATTGTGCTGACTTTACTTTCACTTTCATTTGAATAAGCTTTCCTGGAGAAAAGGCTCGCACCCTTGATTCTTGGCAAGATGCACAAGTGTTATGGCGACAGATAACAAATTTGGCACAGAAACCTATCCACTTTAGAGATAGCAGACCCTACCTCCTCAGTGAAAAAGTAGAGTTTGAACCAAATCAGGCAGAAGATGTAGAGTCTCCTGAGGTATGTTTTTTTCTGAGTTGGTCATTGTTTCAAGTGATTATTTTAGTATTATTGTTAAGTTTAAATCTCTCTCAGATACACTAATTCTATATCTATAATTAATTATTAATTTGAGATTTAGAGTATTTTTATCTAGTAGTGAAGTATCCTCATCTTGAATTAAATTTGTTATCTTCCTACTTATTTTATTTTGATTTAAGCTAAATATGTTTCTCTTTAACCCAGGCTTCCAAGAATATATTACCATTTGCTGTTAGGTTCAACAAAGTAAGGGAAGAAAATCTGTGTTCTGTATTACTGAGACATATTGAATTTCGTCTGTTCCATACATTGCTAGATTGCAGAACTTGGGACGCTGAAGTTGAGCGGATACCTCAGAGGCCATGAGCTAAATGTTAACCAACTGGTCCACCTGCCTGGATGGGGAGATTTCCAGATGTCTCAGATAGACCAGGTGGATGATCCTTATCCTCTGGTTGTCAAAGGCAATAAGGACAGGCGTCAGAAAAAAGACAGTTTGACTGCTGATCAAGATATGGAGGAGGTGGGTCAATAATTTTTCAGGCCCCTGCACCAAGGATTATCCCATAGCATATTATACTTTGTTCAGATTACTTTAGTATTCACAATGACTCAAATACAAAGAAAGACAAATCAGGTGAATGTGCTTAAGGTAAACCCTGTTTAACATAAACTTGTAGGCTGTCCCCAAGAGGTTTATCTCGAGCGGATTCCACAGTATTTACCTCATTCTTTTTGTAAATCATTCAGTTTTCAGTATCAAAATATATTTTCACTTCTAGTGTCTATTGTTCATATTCAAAGTTTAGAAATCAAAACTGATTGTGGATTGAGTATGTTGAAATATTTAAAGACCCTTGTTTCTACTTTCTAAATATTGGATGCAATTAATGTTAATTATTTTGTCTTTTTTACTTTGTAAAAATTTAATTATTTATCTTTATCTCAGGCTGCTCCAAGAAGCTTCAGACTTGCAGTAGCTACAAACCCTGAATCTTTGCAATCCGAGGTGGTTCCAGATGAAATGGACCAAGAGCAGACATGGCCTACAGCTGAAGAACTCGGAGAGGATAAACGTACGTGAAATTAAATTGCTATGTATCACAACAATTTTGTCATTTATGTTTAGTTTTAGTACTTTTTTTGTTTGTTTTTTTCTTGTTTTTTGGGGGGGGGGGGGTTACGTCATGCAATTAACATCTCTTATTTATTTTTTTTTAACCACTTTGATAATCTGTCTTATGTTATGTTGTAAATTTATGTTTCTTGACATGATTGCTATGCTTCTCTTTTTTTTTTTTCAATTGAAAATAATGTGATGTTTTGTTGACTTTTGTGACTTTCAGCAGTAAAAGTTAAAGCTTTGAAAGGAGTCTCAGATTACCAGAGCAACTGGATTTTGGATTTGGAGGATGGAGATGTAAGTTAGGTTTTATACTTTTTTTTTAAAGTCAATTATAAATTGTAGTTATTTCTTTTAAATTATTATTAAAGAGAAAAACAAAAACAGAAATAATGAAATTGGAGCTTTATTACTTTTCTGATTATTATACAAAATGTATAATTTTCACTATACTTATTTGCATTTTAGTTAGACTTTGTAGACCTATGTTGAACCTAATCTTTTTATATTTTTTTACAAGTGAGACCCAGCTTATTTTATTATAGGCTTGTTTAATCTTTAGTTTGATCATTGTTTAATCTTTAGTTTGATCATTGTCTTGTCAAATATGCTTCTGACTTTATAATGAATTTCAAATGTGTACCTGTTATATGAGTGCTCAATGTGAATTATATGTATCCATCATATATATGAAAAATAAACATAGCGCTAGTCTTTTTTATGCAGATTATGTTGTTTCATTTTATTAGGCAATATCTTGACACAAGGCAAAAAAATTCAAGTGAGAAAGAGTTATTTGAGCAGTGCCACTGCAGTCTATGGTTCTATCACATTCACCCGAAATGTTGCAAAAGATACTCTGGGAAGGGCTGAATTTTTTTTATCAATATAAAGGTTGGCAGAAAGGAATAATTTACTGTGGCTGACAATTATACACAGATACACATAATCATTACTATGCTTCTAATTTTTACATGAAGGATGGTTCCGATGGTAGTGACGATGATGATGACAAAGACGAGGAGATGGATGAGGAAGATAAAAGTGATGGAGGGTCTGATGAGTCTGATGCAGAGGATGGAATAGATGAGGATACAGTAAGTGCTTTGTTTGACTCCCGTCTCAAAACGAGTTTTAAAAAACTAAGCTGAAGTGACGATGGAAATGAATCTAGTGTTATCAGGTAGAAATGATTCAAGTAACATAAGCTATGTTAATAGTCAAAGCTAATTCATATTGCCCTCTATATGTTATGATAAACATTTTCAATCTCAAAAAGTATGTGTATATCCAGATAGATGGTTTTCATGGATTCCATGACTTGATCTGTCCTTAAATCTTTTTGTTTTCAAATAACATGGTCTTATGGAGGGTAGTAAAAAAGATATTAGGTGTAGTCAAAGTTGGTGATATCAACTCAAATGTCTAGACAAAGACAAAAAGATGAATACCCAGAGAATTTAGTTTGTACAATACACCAGGTCAACTAGTCAAAAGTTTACACTAACTGGGGAATGTGAGCATGAGTGTACAACTTCGTGAGTGACCGAGAATATTCAGGCTTTTTTGTATTTCATTGGTGGCATCCCTGATAATAAAGTAAATTTGAAATCAAGAAAGATGAAGGCCACAGGTGTGATTTCACTATTGGTAATGTTCTCTATTTCTGAAACATTTTGATGGAGTTGTGATATGATATAAATATTGTAATATTTTGTTGTTCCTATGTATCTACTTGCAGGCAACTGAAGCTGATGAAAATACAAACTATGATGAAGGAATGGATTTAGAAGAAGAAAGAAGAGTGTACGTTTATTTAATCTTCCATGTCTGTATTTATTCTATAAAAAGTTCCTCTTTCTTGTGCTCTTAGATTTTCAATTAGGTTACTTTGAAATTAACCAAGTGGTGGAAAGCTGTATGCCATTAAGATAATCAAATATAGTAGTAAACTTAAATAATATTCATTCAGTGCCATTGATGAACAGTTTCCTTTAGTCTTATGTTAATATGTGCTTTCTTTTTGTTTGTCATGATAGATATGAAAGGATGAAAGAGGAACGCCTTCATGTTCAGTTTCCCGATGAAGTGGATACGCCTCTTGATAACCCTGCACGAGTCAGGTTTGCCAGGTGGGTCAGATTATATTACTTACTAGTTGTGAACCTGTTCTTTGAACAACATAAACTCATTCAGTAAAATCATATTGAATGTGCATGATTACGCAGAGAGTAATCCGGGATCGGATACTAAATGAGCATAATATTCCAGAAACAGTAGTTAAGCAAAAAGTGCATAAGATTAAAATAATTTTTGTTTTACAGAGACACAGAAAATGCTTCATTAGTCAATCGACCAGATTAAAATTGTAAATTTAAGATGTAATCAACTTTTGTGGATAATCTAAATGTAATTGTTTCTTTACAGTGTTGTGTGCTTGTATATTTTTATTCGAATATGTAATTAGTAAAGTTTGAAAAAAAATATGTAAAAATGTATTTCTTCTATGCAAGTGCCTCATTTTCCTAAGAATTGCTCAATGTCACAAATACACTTATTTATTTGTAACTGCTTCAAGAAATATTTTTATATAGTTTATTTTTTCTTTTTAAAATATTCTTTTGTGAAAAGGTACCGTGGCATGGACAGTTTTCATAACACATACTGGGATCCCAAAGAAATGCTGCCCTATGATTATGGCAGGATATACAGAGTCAGCAAGCATCACTATAAGAGATTGAAGAAAATATCAGTAAGGACGCTCGAAGACAGCGAAGACGGTGATGGTGATAATCTCTTGGCGGAGGTAATATTTACAGTCATAAAGTTATGCCTTTCTTTGGACGTTAAAATAGAGAGGAAAAAATGTCGTTTTAAAAATCATATTCAAAAAAGCGATGAAGTTTTGTGCTATACATTTATGTGTAAACTGATATTTTTTAAGCGATGAAAATTTGTGCAATATTTCTAGGTGTGTCCATCTCACTAATTGATTTGAGTACAATTTTAGATTTAGCTGCGAACAATCTCAACTGGACTGTATAAATAATTGCACGCTTTTAAATTATGTTCAACAATTTTGCCTGATAGAATATCAAAATATGAAATACGAAGTGCAATTTCTTTAGTTCTCAAAATCCCAATATATTACGTCAATACTAGGATTGAAATACAATCTTCAAGGAATATAATTTTTTATCTTCGATTGTCTTATCTTACAGCCTGGAAACTTTGTGATTATTTATGTAAAAGATGTGCCTAAAGCATTCATGGGTAAGTCTTGCTATTACTAAATACAATTACATAACATTAGTGTTCTTTTAGTTGTTCATTCACAAATAAGATTCCTGCCTATGTTGTGAACCTATTTGATTTTTCAAAGTAATATGTTTTTAATTGTGATGCTGATGTGTTAGATACTCTGTTTTTCATTAGATCTAAAAATGGCAAATAATTTAACTATGTTTTCATTGCGGTTGGTTTGAAATCAATATCTTTTGTCAACCTGTAAATATTTTTTCTTTATTTGAAAGTTTTGATTTTTTTTCCAATAGTTTGAAATTAAAAAAGCAAAGTTTGTCCCATACTCTTATCAGAGTGTCGGGTAACCAAGAGTTTTTTTAAGTTAAAAAGGGGGGAAAAATGTTTTGATTATGGCAATGCTAAAGGGATCTAAAGCGTCACTCAGTAAAACATTGTTTTTGGGAAAAAAAATTTGATTTGCCAATTTCGTATTAACTTGTGCTGTCTTTTCTTTTTTCTTCTTTACTTGTAGATTTCCACAAAGCAGAAATGCCAGTGGCTTTATTTGGGTTGTTTAAAAATGAGCATAAGATGACCCTTGTCAGTACCATGATTTCAAGGATGCCCAACTTCAAAGCACCAGTGAAAGCCAAGGATCCGCTTGTCTTTCAGATTGGCTTCCGTCGCTTTTCATCATGTCCAATTTTTTCAGAACATGCACATCAGAATAAGTTCAAGGTAACATTTATGGAACAGTTCATGGCATGTCTTTTAGATAACTTTTATCAAGCTATAAAGTTCCCCAGTGAAAAGTAATTAAAACAGTACATAAATTTATAAGGCCCCAAGGAGCTGCAAGACTACATGCTTTAGGTGGCCTTTTTTTTTTTCAGATCTAACAGGAAAACATTGATGTACTGCTTCGTTTGTTAAGCAAAGCTCTCAGTCCTCTTTTATGAAACCATACTTTGAGTGTTATATTTAATCAATTCAAGCGATTTTATGTCAAGTAAAATTGTTTTCATTAATTGACCTTCCTTACATAGCTGCATAAATAACCATTTACTTGCATTTTTATGTGTGTTTTACATAGGAGAAAAAACCCACCATCTTTTCTCTTCCCTCAGATGGAGCGTTTTCTGCCCCAAAAGGGGTTTATTGTGGCCTCTATGTATGCGCCAATCATGTTTGCTCCTGCTCCTGTGCTAGTCTTTAGGGAAAATGTGATGCGTAAGTATTTTTCATCTCCTTTACTAACTGATGCATAACATTTGTCACCCATACAACAATTTAAAATGTTTAGCACCACTCTGATAACACTTTACTGGAATGGTATCTAATTCATTGCATATTTCTGGGGTTGTTTAAAAACGAATTTTGTATGAATTTATCAGGATTGTCAAAAAAGGTGAATTGTAAATTGTTGAATGCCTGAATGGATTTGTATATATATTTTGTGATGTCAACACTCACATACACATCACAAAATGAGATGTTTTGCAGCATTCATACATTTTTGACATATAGATACCACTTGAAATGCCAAAATCTAAGCTTTACAGTGGTGACAAAAGTTTCAAAATGTCTTAATTTTTTTTTTTGAAATTATAGCTATTTCAAGAATGGGTTGAGGATGGAGATTTTCATAAAATGCTAGAAAATGCAGTTGAAGTTCGGTGTTATAAAATTTTAAAGAATGTTTAGCAACTTCCGCTTTTATGCTATATCACTCGTTTTTTTTTTAATGGTAGATGATTTTTCTATCATTTTCTATTAGATTAAACTTATAATGTGCAATATTTAGTACAATAATCTATACTAAAATAATGCGAGGTACAGCTGTGTTAAAGATCAAGTGGATTGATTCCATAATCCTCTCAAGGGTCTTATCCTTAGAAGAATACACATTTACCCCATACAGTATTGTTTCAAGTTGTTTCACTAACACCAAGACAAATTTTGTCTCTTTTGCAGCAAAGTTTTTCAACTTTTCTTTGTTCTGGGTTAACAGTTCTTAGACATTGAATATTACTTCTGAATATTTTTCATGTGCCTAGTGGATGTGTTTAGTCTTTTGAGATCTTGTTTGGAAGTTAAGGCGGTTGATGTTTTTTGGTTTCCCTATTTTTTAAGTGGCCTATATGTTGATCAATTTCATCGGCTGGTTCCCAGATCTCCTGTCTGAAAATATAACCACAGGTGTATATTGATATCACATATATTTTGTCTGTAGAAAATAATTCCTACTGAGTTGTAAAGTTTATATTTTCTTTTTAACTTTCAGAAAAGTATGACCTGGTGGCCAAGGGATCGCTGCTTCCCCTCGACACAGACAGAATCATCATCAAGCGAGTGGTGCTCAGCGGCGCTCCCTTCAAGATCAACAAGAAAACGGTTACAGTGCGGTACATGTTCTTTACCAGGGGTAAGTCTTCTTCACTTTTTTCCCTAATAATATTTCTTTTAATCTTAGTATGGGCATATACAAAGAGGTTATGATATTGGAGTGAAAATATTTCATATGGTCCAGTTTATAAGTTTATTTGTTTTGGTTCTCTATTTTTACTTTTATATTTAAACATTTGTATTCATATGTTGTTGTTTTGGGGTTTTTTTTGGTTTTGTGGGTTGGTTGCTTTGTTTAATTTATTTATTATTTTTTTTTTATTATTACTGTTTGGGATATTAAAGATAACAGTTTTATATATAAGGATTTTATCACAAAATGCCTTACAGAAAGGGTAAAAACTCATTTATTTGCCGTTTTTAGCACTACAATGGTGGAGTTCAACAAGTCATCTAAGAAGATATAAAACCAAAAAATGTCAAATTTCATTGCTAATTGGTTAAAATTTCGGAAAATTAAAATGTTTTTTTTTTTTCAAAACACTTAATATTTTGTTATATACTTTTCTTCACCAGAGGACATTGAGTACTACAAGCCTATCGAGCTCAGAACTAAATTGGGTAAACGAGGACACATCAAACAGGCTCTTGGTAAGTATCAAATCTATTAGCAATGTTTTAAAAGGTACATATCTGATAGATAGGTGACTCTTCTGTAGTGAAATCATATAAGGTAACCCATAAAAGCAAGCATGTTGTTTTTTTTTTAATATTATTTTATGTTATTTATATGTAGATAATTTGTATAACTTTTAAATATTACTTTGATCAGACAAAAAATTGTTTTTATTTATAGATTAATTCTTGAAATAAATGAAATTAGTACTTTTGTGCTGCATCCTTATTAATTGAGCTCTTTGAGTAAATCAATAATTCATTAAGTATGATATATGCCCTACAATACACCTCGAATCCAACACTTCATTGCTTAGGAAACAGCCCTTCTTTCAACCAATATAGTAACTTTAATACATTGTAATTATATTAAATTAAACAAATAAACTCTCAGATCCAACCTCTCGTCTCTCAAAACACTAGATGTGTACTACTAAACAGTTTGTAAATAGATTTATTATGCACTTAGACAGATTCTGTTCAATTTCAACCAAAAAAGTCTGCTGATTGGCTCAGGACCTCTAGGTAAAATAAGAGGCATTTTAGTTTCATTGTGCTCTCAAGGTATAGTATAGTGTAAGTCTATTAAAACATAACAAACAAGCCTTGCACTTGCCACTGACAGTCAGCAGTTTGCAAAAAGCAAAGGTTATCATATTACTTCTCTGTAGAGGGTAGAGCCCTTGACTCTAAAGAAAGTTGCTTAAAAAATAAGCAAGCTAGTCCACAAGTCCACATTTACTTCACTTTCACAGTGTACTAATGATTGCTTTATTCTTTATCTACAGGTACTCATGGTCATATGAAATGTTCTTTCAACGCACAGCTCAAATCTGATGACACAATACTAATGAATCTCTACAAGAGAGTGTTTCCTAAGTGGAGCTTTGACCCACATGTCTCCATATTGCCCCCAGCTATTGCACAGCTAGAAAAGGAGGAAGAGGAAGAGGATGCTGAAGAGATGGTTGAATCTGAAAGCACAGAGAAAAGAGAGGGGGCAGCTTATCAAATGTTTGACTAAATCATATTAATCCTAATTTGTTTTGTTGTTGTTTTTTTTAGACTCGATTGTAGCACGGAAAGTCAGTAAACAAAAATGCTTTTAATCAATACAGTTATATTTTTTTCTAAATGTAAAGGTGAAATCAGTACCTATATTAACAAAATTTTAATGTAAAGCTATGTAACGGCACTTGAAATTCCTAATCGTTTTTATATGTGGACTTTTATGGCGCCCATTGTCAAGATCTTTTAATTTGGTAGGAAGAAAAACCTATAATGTAATTACAAAGCTTTATGAAATATTTATCAATTAAGTACTTTTGTGAAGTATCAAATATTGATTTAAAAACAATTGTCGCCCTTTGGGGTATCACTCTTTATACTGGGTATCTTAAAAATTATATATCATTATTATTTGATTATGGACAAAGTTTCATTTTATTTCTTGTGAAATAAAACATGAATATTTAATATGCCAAAAAGTGCTTTGATCAGTTTGTGAATTTTCACGTTTGCTTGTTAAAAATGAAGTTTTACTAACTAAATGTATGAACCAAATGTTGGGTATTTTACATTCTGAGGTGTTGACATGCAGTAGATAGGAAGCAGCAAAAGTGATCATGGCAACATCAAATTGAAATGTCAGAGGTGCAGGGATAATAATGCTAATCAGTTTTATTGAGAATATAATTGTCTGCTCAATTAGATATAAGAAGTTGAAAAACTTGAGGAAAAATATTAGTAGAAAAATGAAACCTTCGTACCATAATTGACAAGTAGTTTACAGTATGGACTTGCACCTAAAGAAACGTTAATCTAAAAAATAACAAATAAGAAAAAAAGATACCTCATCCATTAAAAGTGTAAAATGCAGAATACCGTGGAACCAACAGTAAACTGATTTGGAAGGTCTATAGCACAAACATGTAGCAAAGCAAATTCAACCTTAGTTTTTCCAAAGATAAATTTCCACGACGCTGACAGAGAAATTAAAATCAAAATCCACAGTAAAACTGAAACTCAAAGAACACCCTTACATTTAACAAAAAGATAAAAATCACTGATTCTTCGCCCTCTCTCTTATTAGTAAAATATCTTGGATTTAGCGAAATAATCTAAGATCCAACGAACCAGAGGTGCTGGAAAGCTTACTGCAGCCCCTGCGTCTGTTGTCAACTCCTCTATATAAATTTTTTTTTACATGGCACTTTCCTTTTTATCCCTATTCGTATTTCAGTATCGATTTTGTGTTGTAGTGTACGCTTACCCTCTGTTTTGTGTCTAATTATCTCCGTGATTAGTGTCCAGGTGTCAATTGAGATCCATTCCATGTGTTTTCGGGTCTTCTTGCCCAAAACTGTTAAACATGACTCCTTCGAAGTCTCTCGCAGGCTTCACCACTGTTCTTTAGCGTTCAAGTCTCCCAATAAGATTTTTATGTCTCTCTTTGGGATTTTGTCGATCATCACCAAGACATGTTCATGACAGTTTACTCTCTTTTCAATCTCTGCTACGTTTGTCGGGAGAATGGCACTGGATGAAGGTGGCTCTTCTTCCTTCCGAGTTAAATCTTGCAGTGAGAATTCTTGTGATACAGGTTCACAAGACAGAAGTGTCCGTGTTGCCTCTGGTGTCGTAAACAATCCGACTCCATGTATGGATTATTGTGTTTCCATCAGCTAGCCTCGTTCTTCCCGTCCCTCCCCATGTGGTTTCACAGAGGCCCAATATCTTCGAGTTGTACCTGTTCATTTCTCGACACACTTGTGCAGTTTTTCCCGTTTCATGCAGGGTTCTGATATTCCCGATCTCTTTCCTGGTCTTCGTCTTGGTCGATAGAAAGGTTGTCAGCACATTGCCTTCCCTAGGGCTTTCACCGGTGCACGTCATGAGCTCTACAGGATAGGGCTCTTCAACCAAGCTAGTTTTATGGATATTCGTTGGTCTCTGTAACACTGGGTGTTTTTTGGCTATTTTTTTACGGGACGGGGTTTTTGACTCAGTGCCCAACTCCCTAACGGGAGAACCAGCAGGTGCTTTTAGTCTGGCCCTTACCTTTTGACCTTTCTGGCTTGGGCGACCCTACCAGGAAACGAATCTACTGCCATTCCATTTTCTGACAATTTTACGTGCTGTCACACACGAACATTGTGGAGCGATCTAGGGTAGAACGCACAAAAAAGACGTAGTTTACGTCCCGTCGTAACAATATGCGAATAAGAAGGCTTTCGACGAGGCGTAAGCTACGTCATGTTTGTGCATTCTACCCCTGGACCCAGCAAACACCTATCGAGACAGAGATCAAAAAGCGTAAATGGGGCTGGATATGCCACACACTTCGAAAGCCTGTATCCAACAATACAACGCAAGCCTTGGACTTTGGAGTGGAACCGGTAAGGTGGGACGCCCAAAGCAGACCTGACGGCGTACCAATGAGGCAGAAGTAAAAGCGACCTGTAACACATGGGCCGAGCTGAAGAGGACCAGCCAGAATCGAGTTCGGTGGTGGGGATTTGTTGCGGCCCTATGTTCCACAAGGAATCAAGAGGCTTATACAAAACTAAAAACTGGACTCCAGTCTCAGCCGGTCACCCTATACTCAGAATACTGACGCCGACTCAAGGAATAGGGTACGAAATTGGACAAAGACTTTTTTCTACCGATCTTAGGTTTTGAACTGGGGACCTCCAGATTGGGAGACATACCGATCTTAGGTTTTGAACTGGTGGCCTCCAGATTGGGAGACCAACGCACTACAGTACTACTTGCGCCAATTCACATGCCTAAGTAAGCCGAAACACGTGTTGCCCATAATGATGAATGTATCTCTTTAGTAAAACAAATATCATAGAAAAGAGTAAAGAATTCAAGACAGAGAATGGAAAGGGAGGGGAGGGAGAGAGCGAGCTTTATTGTCAAGTATTGACAAACCTTTAAAAAAAACAGAAACGATGTGCAATGTTATCGAACTAAGGAAAGTATCGATTATTGGCTTGGTCGTCTCACAAAGGTGCCATACATTTTCTACGAAAATCTTATCTTTTGAGTGTTTGACTTCCCCCTGATTTGGCAGTGACAAAGGGATTAAGCGGGAATTAATGGATTATTGTCACGACGGCAGGCTTACACAACATAAAGACTGGTATTTGAAAACAATGGAAGAAATGTATTTGTTTTGATAACCCCCAGGAAAGATCTCTATCCTGTAATGTATTCACTCAGGATCCCAGGCATGGATAAAAAGAACTTCACCCAGTGATAAGTTGACAAATGTCCCATGGGATTGGCAGGGGTGACTACGTAATTCAGAAAGATAAGCTTACTTATCCCGTCTCGCTCGATGCCTCCTTTAAAAAAACAAAACAAACTGGGAACATACCAATTAATTCTTTTGTAATAATAAATATCTTATTTAACAGATGAAAAATAACTACAGCTGTGGTATAGCTAAATTAGAATGTAATTGCTGGAAACTATACATTTTGTGTTCTACATCTCAATACATAGATCAAATGTGATAGGGAGTTTACAGCTAGTATTAGCACCGACGTCAAAATTTAATCCGCTTGGCCATAAAATATCTTACATTTTTAAAACAATACATTGTTAAAGAGTAAACGCAATAATGTACGCCGGGACAAAGATAAACGCTTTATCTAAACAACCCTCCTCTATTTTTTTCTGAGTGTTAATCCTGTTTGACTTTTATAAATCTTATTATTTTTTTCTGAGGCGATAGCCCCGAAAACAATTTTGTGGGTCCTGGTATTCTGGTAGCATGGAATATTGCAGGAAGAAATGCAATTGTGGACACTCGTGTATAAATGTATGTATGGACACTCATGTATAAACTTGCAAAAGCGCGTTAACTCGCCCACTTAATGAAAATATGTTATCACCCCCTGCAGTCTGGAAAGTTTGATTAGATTTCCTTCGCGTTGGAGCTTTAATAACAGTTCAACGATATGTCAAAACGAAATTAAGTGAGATAGGGTATACTGTTCAACTATTCGTGTTTGTGACCATAACGCTTTGATATAATCTTATTCAGCGGAGACAATAAAATGTGTATTACAAAATCTGAAGAAGCTAAAAATATAAAACGTCTTGTTCGTACTGTTTGGTTTTAAAATATTTTTTATTCTACAATAAATGCTCTCATAAAGTTCCAGTTCAAAATATTTGAAGCTGTCTATTCACTTCTGTTTTGGCTTGTTTATTATTGTTTTCAGTGATTTAATCAATTAAATGGCAATGTTTCCGGTAAGCTTTAGGTTCAAATGCAATCTAAGGCAAGGTAAATTCTAAATATTTAATAGTGCAGTCCGTGAAAAATAAAATAAATGAGTTAACAATTAAATTATGATTATTTGTCAAACAATCTAGTGCGTTATACATGATGCTTTTCCAATCTCAGTCAGATAAATTCATAATGCGAACTATTTTCATAAAATCAAATATTGTTATTCTTATATTTTAACAACTCGAAGCGTTTTAGCTATGTAACTCTTGTTAATTCACAGCTGCGAATTTATAATAGTCATGTGTTTGTGTTTATCATTAATCATTTTTTTTTCACTTCTTTTGCGAGAGACTAGTTATATGCAATCACTTCTTTTGCGAGAGACTAGTAATCCACAAGGGTAATGTACGAGTACGAATGTAGATCGTCAATTCTATGGTTTCATTAATTTTTTTTTATAACAGTCACAAAACTATAGTTTTATTATAGCATAATATAGGCCAATCTTGCTGTGTGTGCCTTTAAGAGTTTGTTGTTGATAGAGAACAATAGCAATGTAGGAATAGCACGTTCAATGTTAATTCTTTTACATTTTAAACGGAATTGAACGATTAAAAACCGTAACTAACTGCTGTAACTAAGTTGTAGATGCAATAGAAGCTGCCCTGCGTTTTGAGTGACTAGCTCATCATGGCTACCTTGGGGGACCTCAATGAGCGCCTCATCTTATGGCTACTTCTCTGCCTCTGTTTGGAATCCTCTACATCAGCGCTGAATCATTTTCGAGGAGGCTCTACGAGCTTTGACTACATTGAGTTTAGTGGTGGTTTGCATAAGGTGGGAGGTTGTTATAACATTCTTTTAATGATGTTGTTGTTGATGTTGTCGTTATTGTTATTGTTGTTGCTATTATTATTGTTATTATTATTATTATTATTATTATTATTATTATTATTAAATCTACATTCAACATATTTTATTGCGACGACATGTTTGATATTTACTGAATAGGCAACACACCATCAGGTAAAAACACTAAATATTTGCTGAACGTTTGAAAAAAAAAACAGTTTACCCTCTTAAAATATTTTTTCAAGGTTTTTTTTTGTAATGAGTAGAAAGCAAGAGTTTGGAGTTCAATCCTGATATCTTTTGTTGTGTGTTTTTGAAGTGACTTGAAATTGCTGCACCTATATGTCTGTTTGTTTTTTCTTCAACCTAAATAAGTCTTCTCTAAATTTGCTTGCTCATACAATTGCATATGAAGCAGAGAGAGAGAGAGAGAGAGAGAGAGAGAGAGAGAGGTCCTTCAAAAGTTTTTTGAGGCTGCAACTAAAAAATCCATTATTTTTTTTCAAAGCATATCTAAAGGCATGTTGTCTTGCATGAATTCATATCTGCTCATTAAATAAAACCAACTTGATAAAAAAAAATCACATGTGCAAGACAGGTTCTGCAACAGAGGTTTCTGCAAACCAAAGAGGAAAATGAAACAAAGTATTGCTTCCCTTAAAATGAAAAAGAGTGCCCTTAAAACATTATAAGTTAATATTCAGATTAAAATTATTGTGGTAATAAAATGGGAAAAAACTATCTTCAATACATGTTTCTTAAACTCTCTAACACTAACCAAGTAAGCCTGCTTCAAAGAGAGTTAATTTGTAGATGAACATAAACTGATGACGGTAATCTTGAAGCTTTTGTGCCTCTCTCTTTCTCTCTCTCTATGTTTCTCTCTCTGTGTCTCTCTATCGCTCTCCATCTCTCGCTTTCTCTCTATTGCTATTTCTCTCTCTCTCTGGCATCACTTGTTGGAGGAGTATCTAATACACTCTGCAATGTTGCTGAACCAGTTTGCTCTTCTTCTACTGCGGTTGCATTTTTCATTATATACTTTCATTCGTCGTTTTTCATGAAATGAATAGTATGTCTTGTCCTTTGATCTGATCAAAATACTGTGCTTGTTTTTTTCTTCTAATACATGCAGTGGTGTCGATGTTTGCCGATTGCAGATTTATCTGTATGAGAATTTCTGCGTTTGGTCTTTTCGCCGTCTATGAATAATCGGACAATTTTTTTCCTGGTGGTCAGACGTAAACATTTTCTTTGACAGGTGCGAATAACTGCGGTGACAGGCTGGGATCTGGATGACAGCCCCTGTGGTACCCCCTGTGGCGAAGTAGATGTTGGAAAGTCCACGAGAGAACCAAGAGACGAGGTCATTCAATAATAATAATAATAATAATACAATTATGATCATTATCATTTGTATTAGTATTAGTAGTACGATTAATAATATTATTAAGGGGAGTATGTGAGAGGCCACAGTTTTTTATGTCTTAGACAATGTATTTCAACGTTTGTGTCTTGTAATAAATATCCAATCTTTTATCCCCTGTAATTCAGATACATAAAAGTTAAAACCTGAAACGGCTAATCTAACAGTGATTCACTAAGTATTGCCACATAGCCTTATCAGTCTGCATTTCTTAAACTTGATGCAACAACTTTTGAGGTTATGTGAATGTGTTAAGACCATAGCTATTGGTAAACGTAGTGAAGTGTTTACTGACTTATTATAGAAATGTTTACCATTTCGTTCGAAAGTACTTCAATGGGATGTCATGTCTGTTTTGCCATATTATTGGCTTAATCTATAAAATAATTATTGTCTGTTACACCATTTCGGTATTTCCCACTTTGCTCCAGGGACACGACGGAATCAATGTTGAAAGGAATATAACATCAGAAGTGAACAACAAGATACAGGGCCAGGTGACCTATGTGAGCGTGCACGAGCCTCTGTGGATGCAAGAAGTCGCCTCCTTTGACATAGAAGTCGAGGATTGCAAATACGTGGATGTCATGTGAGTTTGATACTAAAGCTTTTTTTAAAAATAATTCGAAGATGTCCTTAACATTAATTTGCATAAAATATGAAATTTGTGTAATTCGTTAAACTTTGGTGCTTTACTGAAATTCCCATAAGTTTACAATTATAAACTTTGAGGATAGTTGAAAAAGTTAGTTAAATGGTAAGGTAGAGAGAGAAAATAGAAAAAGAGAGACAGAGAAAATGACAAACACAGACAGGCAGACATTAGGCACACACACACACACACACACACACACACACACACATACATGCAACAGCTCCACATTGCTGGACAATGACAAAATGAATGAAGCTTTCAACAAACAAATATTGCTACCCTTTACCCGAAATGTTCGTACAGTGATCTTTTATAAGTTTTATATATTTGTTAATAGTGAATTGAATGCTTTACATTTTATAATTAAAAGAAAAGGGAAATAAACCAATATGGTTTATTGGTGGAGCAACAATTTTTAAAATCACGTATCGAGATGGTGTTATATTAAGAGTCATCATCATGTAGTGATGTGCCGGTTGGCGTTGGCGACCATATCCTCCCACACCTCTCTGTCCTCGCATTTCACAACCAGATCGATCCATTTGCTTCCACTAATCCATCTTCCTAGCCAATCCCGGATCTTTCACTCTTTCTTCCTTTCGATCTTTTTCCGTTCATTTTACTAGTTGCAATAACATGGTCTAAACTATGTATGCGCATGACATGGCCAACGAATTAGGAATATTAAGAGTACGGAACAAATTAACCTCTAATTGAGAAATTTGAAGTTCAATGATATAAAGATAGACATTGTTGTGTAATCTAAAGTCTCTTTTTTGATATTATCTCTTCATTGATAATATTTGTTTAAATATCAAATTATGTTGAACTAACTATTTCTTTCTTTATGGTATGCTATGTCTTTCTATACAAAATACTATGACTGTGGTTCTACATTTAAAGTTTTTTCTTGGTATCTGTGTTTGATTTGATCGTTCAGATTTACGGGCAGCTCTTGGGGAGATCTACAAATGCAGGATTGTACAATGTCCAACTGCAAGTTTTATATTCAGCAAAAGATAAAGTTCGGTGTCCGAAGTGACACTGGGTCACCAAACAACAGCCCGATGGTATTGTACCAAGCAGTTAACAGGTGAGAAGTTTTCCGTTGTTTTTTAAGTCGAATAACAAAGGTTCTTAAGCAGGTTACCAGATTAATTATCTATCAATGAGTTCAACTTCGCAAAATTTTGCACAAAATATCGTCGGGTTTTAAGGCTATCACACGGTAATTATTCGGCTAATAATAGTGACATGCCAGGTTACTTGATATCCTTTCTTTCTAGCTTCACCAGCTTGTTTTCTTTTTTTTTTTTTTGGGGGGGGGGGGGATCCGTAAGAAGAAGGCTCCCTAATATTTAAAACAAAAGCGAGCATTGTTAAGTATTTATCTTAGTTTGACTAACCGGTTATGTATCAGTTCCGTCATTTTTTAAAGTTTTGCTATTCTAATCATATTTTACTGTTGTTTTATACACCCACTAGATCTATCTTTTCATCATTTTCTAAGTACACGTATGTAATAATATTTCTACATGTCTATGTAATATAATTATTGTATATGTAATTAGGCCTACTCTTAATATCGCTTTATCCATCTATGTGCATCTCTCTGTGTCTATCTTGAGTCTGTCTGTCTCAATCTTTACCAAACCAATTATCTTTACGCTGCTGTATTGTTATACTTTAACATTCCCAAAAAGAATAAATTTAGAGAATGTAGTTTCTCCGTGACAGGATTGAGCCAAACAAGATTTCTCAAGTTCCATTGACAGTGATGGACATCGATGGAGACAACTATGTGTGTAAAAAGGCGACGTTTAAACTCATGACGTTCCCACACATCAGAGGTCTGTCTGTAGATGACAATGTAAGTTGATGGATGTACAAAAATTGATGGATTTCAAAAAAAATTGATGAATTCTAATAACAAGCAATACATTTTCAAAATAATTTTTAAAACTTTTTTATATTTAAATTGCATTGGAAAATAACAGTATGCATTTTGTAACGCATTTTAGGATTTACGAAACTATGAAAACAATGAAAATTTTAAATTATGGTACCCCCTGTTATGTATTTTTTTTTAAAATTATTTCCATTGTCTTATCCTACCAGTGCACACTCACAGTAGATTCAGCAGCATATCCCGAGGGCTCGTGGGGGATGGTGAACATTGTGGTACAAGACAAACCCAACTCCGACATCACTATGGGGGGTGTGAACTTTTTTGCCAGCACTTCGAATGTGTTGAGCCAGATTCAAGTTCAAGTACGTTATATAGCATGGTTCAATATTGCCTTCTTACAATTTATTTTCGTAATATTTGTTCGAGGGGAAACTACGTCACGCCTAGTACATTTTAAACCTCTCATACGCCTCCAACAATGATGATTCTAAACGTTGACAGGACACCCTGGACTTGTCCAGTCCCTTTTTATATACCTTTCATAGAAACGACTTGATTTGTTACGTAACAAATTATTTCATAGATAGATTGAATAAACACATCTCAACAGTAAATCAAATTAATATTTGACGTGATTTTGTTTTCAGTTCATACAAACATATTTTCCAATCTATGTCTACTTAGTCTGTACGTCATCTAGGTTTGTTGATAAATCATACGCAGAGATGCATTTACAAGATTAGATTCGAACCCCAGGTGTCCCGTTTCAAAAACACTTGCATCATAACTGAGTTATCTAGCCATCAGACACGTTTATAAAAATATTAACAAAAAAACGTATTGTGACAAGCATCGTTATGCACGTATCCCAACATCGCCAGAAAAAACAAGATTTTTCTGCCATAAGCCTACACTCTTTACTCTTACAATTATCGAGAAGTAATTTTAAAATCGCGAAGGAAATACAACAGTGAACATGATGATTTGACTGTGGGTGATTCTTATAGCCCGTTAACAACGGCGCAGTGAGAGCTATCATATGGGTAAAAATAAGTGGCTAGGATTGGTCTCCAACTTCACGTTTGAAGGGGAACACGAAATAGGCGAGAATAGATTATCAAAATTACCCTAGACCACTGATACTCACTGTTTTATTCTCCTATAGTTTCTTGTCCAGGTGGCCCCATCAGTTGAGCCTGACATCGTAGCCCCCACAGCCTGTTTTACAAAGTCGGCGAACATGTCGGCCATTTCTGTTGACGCCGGTGGCACTCTGAGAATACCAGTTTACGCGAAGCCCAACCCCAATACTCCGGCAGGCACGTAAGTTCTTTGTAGAGGTAAAGCTAAAAGTTGGTCTCTTAACTTTGGACATCAGCAACAAGGCTCAATCGCGGACAGGACCCCAAGCGTGATTCACGGGATTTGGTCTGTCCGTAGGGAAAAACTCGAGCGCTACAGATGGGCTCAAACCCCATACTCCTGCTTTGGAAACCGGCACTCTTATCCAGTTCTACCATACTCCTTGCATTGGGCGTTCATACTTATTAAAACAGTATTTACAGTTTTTTTTTTGGTTGTTGTTGTTTTTGGGGGTTTTTTTGGTTTGTTGCTTTCTTAACGTCCTTATAAAGCAACTTATCCATAAACTTTCAGTACCGGGTATGCTTCACCCGTCCCTTTTTATCCTTCTATAACACATTTTCGTCCTTTTCTTTAAAAAAAAATGCTCTAGCGAGATTGTGGACCTCAAAGTGATCTGCTTGCCTACCCCACCGACGCCACTGGTTGTAGATACAAGCTCTACAAAGAAATACGGCACGGTGTGGAACTCCGATTTGCTGTGGGACAAAGTAGGCGACGCTGGAGACAAGACGACCAAATATCTCCTGCAGGTGGTCGCCAGGGATAACCAAGGGTAACAACTTTTATAATACATGAAGAAACAGACAACAACTTGAACTTAAGAATAAAGACATACACGTATGCATAATTATCTGAGAAGCTACAGTACGAAAGAGAGTGTTTTAAGAAAACAACAAGAAAAGATAATGGGCAGGCCAGGCAAACAAAATGGCGTAACGAAGAGAATGTGGAGGAGGCATTGAAAGCAGTGAGGGATGAGCATGATCGCCAACGCGAAAAAGCATGGTACATGGGTGGAGGGATTGGTGTGAACATAGGGATGTTAATGACAAAACAGTCACCAAATTGAACTCAAGATCAAAGAAGTCGTGGGGAAAAGAAATGTATTGAACAAAAGATGTAGTTTCTTGGTTTCCGATGGACTTATTATGGAGAGAAATTTATAGAAACATTAAAGTATATCTCAAGAGATATACAGTGCTATTATAGTGCTATTCCTTCAGTAAAGAGTGATTTGGATTTGGGGATAGAACCAAGAACCCCTGAAAAAATTCTGCGTAGACGAAGCGCCGCCTTGAATTAATGGCTCATTCAGTGGGTAAGAGAAAAACAATTAAGTGGTTCTATATTTCCTCATATATGATTGGTATTTTATTTTCTATTTTAAGCTACGACAGTGATGCCTGCAGTTTTCAAGTTGAAGTGAAAGGTGTGTTTTTCTTTACAATTAATTGGGTATGCATTTTCGCCCTCATCTTATCTCGTTCGCTGCAGCATTTTAACTTGTTTTAAAAACTTTCTTTTAATACAAAATTCAGAATTAAAGTTCAATGGTTCTAAACTGAACTTTTTTTTTTTTTTGCTAATGAGAAAATCGAGACTCCAACCAGAGACTCTAGATTTAGCTAAATTATGGAAATGCTATTTTCTCTCGTTGGATTATTTCAAACAGTCACTAGGGGGCCCAAATCATGGGGCTGAAATGATTTTGAAGAACAAAAACTATAACCATACTAAACCTCTCTGAAAGTTATTACATTGGTTACCTGTCAATAAAAAAAAGAATAGATTACAAAATATCTGCCACTGATTTTTAACTTCGAAATAATATGTCCATTTGTATGGTAAGCACAGAGATAAAATAGAGATATCTAAAAGCTTATAACATACTTTTGAGACGCGAATATCTCGATGGATGGAGGTAGAATAAGACAAGAGTAGGCTAAACATTTCTCTCTGCTGTTGAGACTGAGGCCCGATTAATTACCAACTATTGAGATGAGAAAGCTGACATATTTTGGCCATTTAGAATGTAGGGATTTAATAAAAAGTAAAGCTTTTTTTAAAGACTTATTACTTGTTTTTTTTGTAATTTATTTCGCTCATTTATCATAAGTTTATACGAAATTCTCACCACGTAGCCTATCTATTGCAAATGTTATTTTAACCACTTTCATCAAAATTAGTTTACAAATGTATGGTTATTGTTTTGTTGTTGTTGTTGTTTTTTCTTTTGTTTTTGTTTTCTTTTTGATGGCTGTTTTCAGACATATTTTTTCTGTATAACAGAAAATCCTGACGACTGTATGTGTAAAAACGACGGGCTGTGTCATAGACCACACACTGCAGCAGCACCCGCGCTCTCCAGCAGTGCTACTGGTCTACCCGAGCACATGTGTTACTGCCCTTTAGGCTTCTCCGGACCGGAATGCACTATGGGTCAGAACCAGATTCCCCGCGGAACACTGATGTGCCCTTATCTCTAAACGTTTTCATAATGAAAGAAGCTAGGAGTTTGTATTGTGTTGTTGCTGTTGTTGTTGTTGTTGTTGTTGTTGTTGTTGTTGTTGTTGTTGTTGTTGTTGTTGTTGTTTTGGTTTGTTTGTTTTTGTTTTTTGGTTTATGTGATTTTATCTTTAGTTGCTTCTTTTTGTTTTTAGTTTGTTTTGTGTGTTTGTTGTTGTTTTTTTTTAGTAATCAATAAAAAAAACAAGGCGAAAAAGCGAAGTCGCTTCAAGACAAAAATAAGAATACTTCAGCTAAGATAATATTAAGTAAAATGCATCTTTAAAAAAAATAGTTTTAATCAATAATTATGTAGATAACTCTTGCTCTTAGTCAAACATTCTCTTACCGTATTGTCCTCTTATTTTTATTATTGAAAATTTAATTGGTTTTTACTGAAAGGAGTTCTAGTCCCTGGATATTATAACTAACCAACTTATATTCAAAGTTTATGATGTCTTAATGTAAAATGATTTCACCCTTACGCCTATAATTTTTATACAGATACCGAAAATATTTTAATGTATTATGTTCTATAAACTATCAATCAAATTTGTTTCAATGTACTTTTTTTTTGCAGTCGATGGTGATCCGAAACCAAAGGTGGTAAGTTATTAATTCTTTTGCCACCTTCCTGCTTAAGCAACTTTATGAAAAATATTTGCATTGACAAAGTGAATGCGACTTTTCATTTGATTTCCACTGCTATTTACTTCTTGAAAAAAAGTCCTAAGAAATAATTAGAGAATTTAAAATACTCACTCACTCTTTCGAATATCGAATAACTTGAAGGACATACATGTATGTGGATGAACTAATAAAAGCAGAAATGTAGACACAAAAATAGAAAAAAGAGAGATAGAGACAGTGAGTTAGATTAATTAAGACGAAGACAGAAAATAAACAGGAAAATAGACAAAGAGCTGATAGAAACATGTCTCTGGCCAAAAAACTCTTCTCCGTATTTTATTAATGTTTCCTTGAAATAGAGAAAACTGCACACTATAACGAATAGAGGGAAAAGGAAGAAAAAATATTGTGCTTACAAAAAAGATTTATGTGATCTTTTGAAATACTTTTCATCGTAAGTGGTTTTCTTCCAATCTAGCAAGTGGAATTCATTCTGTCAAGGTTGATGAGTTTCGATCCCTGTCCTCGGGGCGCAATTCTAGGCCCGCTATTGTTTACTCTCTATACCCAACCTCTCGTTAATATTGTTAAAAAATTCAATATTCTATACCATTTGTATGCTGTCGATACTCAATTGTACGTCTGTATTTCCAAATGAAGTGCCTAAAACTGTAGATAGGTTGCAAAATTGCATTGCAGAAGTCGCCAATTCATGGATGACACCAAAGAAATTGAAATTCAATGTTGAAAAGACTGATTTTATCATATCAGACATTAAGAATATTGTAAATAAAATTCCACCTATTTATCTACACATTAACGGCATCACTGTTGATGCAGTCGAGAAGGTAAAAAATCTCGGTGTCACTATTGACAGTAAATCTTTCCATGACACTTTTCATTAGTTCTCTTAGCAAACTTTCGTATATGCAGCTTCGAAAAATCTCAAGTATTAGACATTTTTGACGCTCAAGTCAATGTAACCAAAACCTTGCCATTTCCCTTGTCTTGTAACGACTTGACTACTGCAATACTGTGCTCGATGGAGTTTCGAGTAAATACATTTCACGACTGAAAGTATAATAAAAAAAAATGCAGCACGCATTGTCTTTAAAAAGAAAAAGTCTACCAATTCGACTCCCCTCCTGAAGGAATTGCACTAGCTACCTATAACTCAACGCATTGATCACAAATGTGCAGCTTAGTGCCACAAATGTCTACATGGATATGCACCTGACTTTACGACAGAAATATTATTGAAATTGTACCAGTCGATACGAGCGTTACGGTCGTCAAACAACGCATTGATGCCAAGTATAGCAAAAAGCAACTTAAAATCTTTTGGTTTCTGAGATGTTTCTTGCTATGGCCCAATCTTGCTATGGACTTCACTTCCAATTAAACTTCGAGACCTAGACAAAACAAATAGTTTTAATAGTCAATAGAAACATTATTTTTTATATGATTTCAGTATGTAAAAAAATGAAATTTAATTTTTATTTTAACCTTTTTCTCCTCGCTCTATGCATTACATTGTAAAACAACAAATTTTATATTCTTATCATTGTCATTTTTAAATTCGGTTTGGATATTACTTTATTTAAATCTCCAGCAAAATGATACACATTATTTTAATTTCCAACCGATTGTGTCTTGTGCATAGACACATTTAGATCGTGTTTTTATCTTCCAGTCGACATTTGATGATATAGCTGGTATCCCGAACGGAGGACTGATACAGTGTGAAGAGCACTCCCAATGCATGTTTGCCATCCACTTAATTGGGCGAATCGCTGGGTGAGTATAATAAAAAAAAATCGTTTTCTTTCTTTCTCTGTTCATTTCATCCTTCTAGAGACTAGTTTTAATAGTAAAACATGTGCAATGCATGTCGCACAGCGAGAGCCCATATCTAGCCAAAACAGACTACTAGTCTTAGTGCTCTCTGAATAGATTTACATCCCCTGGGCTTCCCGAATACCTCGATGCGGAGACCAGTATCGACTGAGAATCGAACCTCAGAGCCCAGCCCGTTAGTCCAAAGCACTATCCGCTGAGCCTCCTGAGCTCCCAGCTGCTCTATGTTGCGTTGTTGGGCGGTTGTAAATTATCTGATAGATGCCTAGCAAAAAAATGTAATTAATAATCTCAAGCAATGAACTGCAATAATTAGGGGGTTGATAGTTTGCAAGAACGTGTCTATCTAATAATGCCACAATGTGTTTTATATGAGTTTGAAGACTACACGAAGCACATTTTTTAAAGTGTAGAGGGCTCTAGCCCAAAAAATTTACACTGATGAATTATGTCTGCTTCGCCCTAATTTCCTATTACATTGTAATATAATATATAACCTTTGGTTTGCTTTTATTTTTAGTCGATTCTGGCTAATTAGTTGTCTTTACATTTAAAATATTCAGATACCCAGCCCTGTTGAGCGAAGCCCCTAAATCCCCGGAGCTTAACGTGAGCTTTAGGGCCGCCGTGAGTGAGGAGTCGACCGCCCTGCCCGGAAACCGCTTTGTGGAGACCGTCGTGATAACCACAGGACCGCCCGGATTGTACAAGTTTTGCGTGAATGCTATGGACTCGCTCTGGTACAATACTACTGCAATGTAATTAATTGTGTTTTATGGTGTAGAAAAAAGTTATGTACATTGATGATCTTTATAATTTAATATTGTGTTAATATAGTTTATCTTTAACCAGTTTTGTTTAGTGTCCCCATTTTGTACAAATATTACAATAAAATCTGCCTAACAATACATCATTTTAGTATTTCTGTTTTAATTTTATGAGGTAGACTGGATCATTAGGGGCCCTTATGAGATTGTATTCATATTGCTATTATATTTCATATGTATTACTCCTTGTTTTCATTCTTATACAGGACATCATTCATGAGTGTATGGATGACGATAGTACAAGCTCAACAAGGCGCATTCATCAAACTGACGTTACTAATACCAATACTAAAACTTGAGTACAGAAGATTCAATATGCACATTAAACAACCTCCCTGTAAAACACTGGGCTCACCCTAATCTGATTTGTGTGTGTTTGTTTGTTTGTATGTTTGTATGTTGTTAATGGTTACTGTGTGTAAAGGTTTTGGTTTTGATAGCTTATTTTAGGTGGTCTCAACTTAGCCGTTTCTAATCAAACGTTTACTTACTTCTTGTGTATATTTTCCTTCTGTGTTACTCAATGTCATTTTTTTTCTGTCTTTTCAAAACAGGTGCTCTTGATGAAACACCCGACGTAAGTTTGCTCAGATAATTAAAATTTGAAAACTATTTTTGACTGAATTTAAGATTTCATAATCCTTGTACATGTACAAACCTTTTAGTTAAACCTTTTTGCGCTCAAATTTAATAAAATAGGATGATGTTGATCTGAGTTTGATATTCACAATGGTCTCTCTCTCTGCCTCTCTCTCTCTCTCTCTCTCTCTCTCTCTCTCTCTCTCTCTCTCTGTCTATCTATCTAGGTTTAACACCTATCTATGCAGCGAACTCAGGGTTAAACCTCAAGCACCAGTAGAACAGAGTAGGGCCGTTGATATAGGTAGTCCTCGCAATGCAGTTACGCAAGAGGGCGGTTTGTACGAGAGCTTAATCACAGTAAAGTAGACGATTTTTTATGTATTCCTACCGTATTCATCGTTGCATGATTCATCGTCATTAAGTGGTAAACAAAATTCCTAATTTGTTATGACAATAATATTATTATTAAGAAAACGTGTACAATGAATCATGGAATAAATTAAGATTTTAAAAGAAATTAGAAATCCAATATAGAACTAGCCATCATAGATACCATTTATTTTGATTGCTTAAGATCCCCTACGCTTAAATTTGTGTGCTAGGTACACGTACAATGGTTTTTCGATAAGTACGAAAATCGAGCTCTTGATGATTGAACAATGAAAAATTGTTATCAGAATATGATTTACTATTAAAGTGAACCCCGTTCTGACCAGGAAAACGCAAACTGACTTCAAACTGACTTCACCATTCCCATTGCCTGTTTTATTCTTCTAAATGTGATAACAAGATTCTAATAAGCTTGAATGATGTTATGCCCATACAAGGTTGTCTTTATTGCACCCACGGCACCTGATGAGTCAGAAATTCCTTGTCCGGAGTATGCGCAGAAATGTTCACTCCTCATGTATACAGATGCTCTTGCGTCAGGAAAATGGTGAGGATGTTTACTTTTTACTATTGCAGTCATAATGGTGAGATAATAATGATAAAATGTCAGTGAGCATGGACCCGAGAACACTTTATGAAGTTTCAATTGTGTTTTGAAGCCATATTGTCTTTATGATACTGTAGGAGCCCATTATAGCAGATGCATTTGTTTTCTTTGTTCTTTGTTATTCTTTTACATTGGATTTTTCAACCCCAGAGTGCAAAAACAAAAGAAAAACGTATCCATAAAATGTCCTTGGACTAGGAAACAAGAGAGAAGTTAACGAACAGTTATTAGATTATATGATCATTCTGGTGGTACAGTTAGCAACTGCATGCCTAATATTTTGACTGAGTTGAAAATAATAGTGTTTTGCTTATGGGATGAAAGCAAGGAAAATAATGTTAATACCACTTAGCGCTCTCACAAAAACAAAATGTGTCTTTATGCGACCCAGACTCTTTTTAATGGATACTTTGATGCTAAGATGTTATCCCGATTTTTAAAAACCTTTCTTGATTTGTAACTGTTTCAGGGCCATTTTGTAAGATGGCTACATTATCACTGTACAGTTTTATTTGAAAAAAAAAATAATGGTCAAACTACGAGGGCGTCTTTTGCCTTGATACCCCGCTTTAACATTCTTAGAGCAAATAAAATAATGATGAGAAAATCTGTCTTCATCCACAAGGGAAGACTGAACGGTTGATATGCCAACATCATTAGTAATAATATTGAAATTTACATGAAAACAGTAACAAACAAAAAAGAACCTATACATAAATCACCTTCGCTCTGTCTTGAGCAAATAATTATCTTCACGGCTCTGAAAATGTCCTATTTCTTGCAGTCCAAGTGTTCAGTCGGTGGAAACAACGACCGCCTTGGTAGTCATCACTGCTCCTATATCGGGCGATGAAGAAGTGTGCGTCTCACAGATTTGGCTTTTCAGTAGCGGAGGTCGTGCCTGCATTGAAGTTAGTGCAATGTAAGTAAACCATGGAGTGTTTAATATAGTAAGCTATGAAGTAAACCTAAAAGAGAACATTGCCTGTGTTTTTAATTGTACGCTGATTTCACTACACCCTTATATTTATGTATTGGAAAGAATTTGTGATTTAAAAAAAATACCAAAAATATAAGATATTATATTCTAGAGGCTTTTGAAAAAAAAATCTCAATAGGTTAAAAAATCTTTAAACTTACATGAGGATAACAATTTCCACTTTAAAAGGAAAAAATATATCTCACCAAAAAAGACATATTGTTGGAAACTATAGATACCATATCAAAGAACTTACTTGTCCTAATCATGTCTGCTGTTGCATGAAAACAAATTGTATTTAAGATATTTTACTATTAAATCATTTTGTAGAGATTCCAATTCAACGGCGGCTGTCAAAGGAGAGAGGAGATGCTACACAGTTAAACCTATACTACAAACAGGTAGACACAATCTTTTTTTTTTTTAAAAAAACATATCGTAAGATTATAATTTAGTCTAAATAATTTTGATAGTATAATTACAATCGTTTTCATAGAAAATTGTTTTTATTTTGAACAATTAAAATTACTATCATTATAATGTAAACATCATCACCGTGATCATCATCATTATCATTATCAATATCATCATCATCATCATCATCATCATCATCATCATCATCATCATCATCATCATCATCATCATCATCATCATCATCATGCAGTTGACAGCATAACTTAATTTTTCATCAGCATATTATGAGCATCAGCAGCATTAGCAACATCGGCATCATCAGCATCACACATCTATAGCATTAGCAACAGCAGGAGCAACTATAAAAACAATAACAACTGGAAGAGGAACAAGAAAAAGAACAAGAATAAGAATAAGAACAACACCAACAGCAGCATAACAATAATAAAAGCAATAATAACAACAATAAAAACTACAATAACAATGTTCCAGAACATCATTGTATATTAGAAACAGAAGTCATACGAACCAGCGTTCCTCAACAATAATAGCAAAAACAACAGCACAGCCACCATCACCACCACCACCACCACCAACACCACCACCACCACCACCACCACCAACAACAACAACAACAACGATAGCACCACCACCACCACTACCAACATCACCATTATCATTATCATTAACATCTTTATAATCATCAAGTTTCTAACACTTTTCAAATGTTTACAAAAAAGGAGACTTAAGGCTTATGGAGCTGTGTCTGTGTGAAGATGGGTTTTGTTTTGTTTTCTTCTTTTTGGTTTCTTTTGTGTGTGTTTTTTTGTTGTTGTTGTGTGTGTGTGTGTGTGTGTGTTTTGTGTGGGTTTTTTTAGATCTTTCGGTTGCCAGGGCTTCTATGCAATCCAATCTGATGTCCTTGCATTCCAACTTTCCTGTTTTCTTTCTCTATACCTATAAACTATCTCGTAATAATATGATCTACCATTAATTACCACTTATAATATACGTACTGTATATTGTTATTTAAATTGTATTAATTTAGGTTGCGCTTGGGTCCTTTTTCATTTTTTCAATCCTCATTAGTTTTAACTATTCTTCACCATTCGGTGTACAACCAATTCAATTAATATGTTTTTAAACAAGTGTCCGCACTGTATCGATCCACCTAGTTGTAGATATGACATTGGTGTTGAGATACCTGGGTGTGTTGGAAAGACACTGCATATTTGTCATCACCTTTTCTTCGTCACAAAATAGAAAGTACATAAGTGCAATGAGCTTAAAACCCGAACTAAGGGTAATTTTACTATCTGATAGTACATTTAGTCGGGGGCCTAAGTGAGACAGGATTCCAGGTCTCCACGCACTCACTGTGGCAGCACGTAAAATTGTCAGAAATTAGCCTTGGGCGTCGTCCACAATATAGTTTACATAGTGCTTACGTGGGACTTTTAACTTTATCGTCCCCAGCGTCAAGACTGTGCCGAAAATCAGGCTGCAACAAAGCTCTAGGGGCTTGCCTGGCGACTCCAGACAAACTCAGCAAAGAATGCGTGTGCCATGAGCATCTCCTGGATATGTTAGATGAAAAATGTTACCCAGGTGAGAATTTTAGGCACTATTCTTATAGAAGTTCACTCTCTCGTGGTGTTTTTCTAGCAATCAATTATCTTCTTCCCGCCATTTCGTCAATAAAGGTGTTTACGTATTATGAATGTATCAGAGTTTATTATGGGACAAGTTAGCGCAAGTGGAAGAGCGTAAGGTTTTACTTGGGAGGTACCCCGCACAGTCTCTGTGTAGCAGCACGTAAAATTGATTCATGTTAGTCTTGGAACTTGTCTCTATATAATGACTATCCTTGCAAATCTAGGAGACATTACATTGGGAGTTCCCACAAAGACCAATTCCAGTATTATGAAATGCTCTGGGCTGACGAGCAGGATGTCCAGGGTTCGTGTGCAGATAATGTTGCGCCTGACTCCATATAGAATTCCTTCTAAAAAGAAAAACGAACAAAAAATGTAGCATGTGAAAGTCTAATACAGGAACAGCTCCTCTGGCGTAAATTCATCGTCTCAGTGAAAGTTACAGTTCGTCGCAGCCTAAGCCTTCTAATCCTTATATCTTAAGACGAGTCGTAAGCTTAGCACAACGTTGTACTTACGGCCCATTTTTTAAGTTATTACAGGATAAAAAAATTAAATGTATGCCATTACTTTATCTGGTGATGCCAGGTTGTTTTTCAAGATGTGTGGGAAGTATCCCGCTACTGATATTAAAATTGAATTAATTTTGGTTTGATAAATAATAATTTAAGTCCCTTTGACGCATTAGATAGAAATCTGCAGCCCTACAGTTTACGATTTTCTCTGATAACATTGAATAATTACTAAAGGGCTCACTCAAAATTAATCTTGCAATTTTTGTTTCCCATAACTATTAAAAAAATTTGTTTAATATTGTATCTTCCCAGTGCTTCCACAAACTACAACTCTTGCTGCAACAGTTAAAACTGAGAAAACAACTAGCATCAACCAAATCACTTCACTAACTACAACAATTCTGAACGTTAATGGCACCAGTGACGCGAAGACATCAGCCAAACCTGATATAGCAACTCCTAGTAACAAACCATTTACTAGACTAACCGCAACAACTCTGAACGTTTATGGCACCAGTGACGCGAAAACATCAGATAAGCCTGATAAAACAACCCCTAGTGACCAACCAACTACTAGACTAACCACAACAACTCTGAACGTTGATGGCACCTTTGAAACCACAACCACAAGCGATGCTGATACTTCAGTGACATCTATTCCAGTAAAACTACCAATTGACAGTACTCAGTTCACAACTGTAAATCCAAGAACAAGAACTGTTGTTGATACTTCGACTACGACAGTTGACCCTGGAAAACCTGCAAGTGTTGGTGGTCCAACCACGACAGATGCGCCAGGAAAGTCAACCACTTTTGGCAATCCTACTTCAACAGAGAACCGGTGGACATTAACCACAACTAAAAGTTCGCCTGCAACAGTCGACTCCGAAAAATCATCCACCATTAATAGTTTTTCTTCAACATTGAAATCAATGATGACCAATGCCCCAACTACAACAAAAACTCCACAAAAATCAACCTCTTACGAAGGCTATAGTTCAACAATAAAACCACACAAATCGATGACGACGACAGAAAATTATGAAAAATCATCTTCGATCAATGGTTCTGTTTCAACATTAAAATCAACAAAATCAATGACTACCAAAACTCCGACGACAACAACAGAAAACTCGGGGAAGACAAGTACTGTGATCGATTTTGTTTCAACGATAAAATCAGGGAAATCAGTAAGCAATATGCCTAACAATACGACTACAACAAAAAACCCTGGAAAAACTACAAAATCTCCTCCTTCATCGAATTCAGAAAAATCAACGACACCATATACAAAGACGACCACGGATAGTTCAACGTCTGCGGACCCTCGCATTTCAGTGAAACCAGGAAAGAAAACCACCAAGACTTCTGGTACGACCGTTGATCCACTTTCAACAACGAAGTCTGGAAGTCCTCCCGGCCGAAACGGTTCCAAAACGACAGTACAACCAGGAATATCAACAGTTGAGGATAGTTCTGTTGCAGTTACAAAGGCGGTCGCACTAGACACTTCTGTAACAAAAATGACAACTGAAATTATTCTCACTACGCCATCTCAATCAAGTAATACCAGTGGCGACTTGGACAAAGATAGCAACAGTGTTACAATGAAAATACCAGATGGTGTTGACTTCAGAAATCGTTTGCAATTTTGTTCTTCACAATCTCAATGGGTAAGAAACTGTGAAGCATAATAGAGTTACTTTAGTTTTAAAATCCCGTCTTTTTTTTTTAATTTCACAATGATATGGATATGCCCTGCTTAAATGAATGCTGTACATATATCTTCAAACCCATGATCTTAATGAGGGAAAAATCACAAAATAACCTCATGTTTTGTCAACCATGATTAAAGGTATATATTAATCGCTCTTTGTCTTTTTAGATTATCAAGACAGAGTCGGATTTCCAAAAGATCATTATTTGCCCTTAGTTTTTGGTGTTTTTCGAATGCATCATGTATACGTTTTTGCATGTTAAATTATGGGGAAAAGTTCTTAGGATTTCGATGCATATGAAGAATAAATATAATAATGGCACTATGCCAATATCGAAACGAAGTAATGTTTTAGGTTGTTTTTTTTTCGCAGAGCAAAGCCTTCCAAGAATCCAGAGTGAAATGTGCATGCGTGGACACAATCACTGGTCGGAAGAGAGTTGTGATTCGGCCTAGGATTTCAAATGAGAGATTACTACGAGCGTTTCTGATTGGATTGGGAACATCCGTGGTCTTTCTTGTTTTGGCGACACTTACGTACATTCTGGTTTCAAAGAAGGTTGGTTGTCTGTTGTTGTTTTTTAAGTCAAGAAAAAGTTAAAGGAAAAACAGAAAAACTACATGTCCTTTTGCATGCTCGGTCCATAAGTTCCTTTATTCATAGCCTACATTGTAATCAGATGTCATTGAAAAAAATAGTTTGTTCTATTCTGTTGTATATTTGTCTCTGTCTCTCTGTGCCTCTATGTCTCTGGCTCTCTCTTTCTGTCTCTGATTCTCTCTCTCTCTGTGTCTCTCTCTGTCTCTTTCTGTATCTATCTCTGTCTTTCTATTTCATTTTCAGAGAAAAAAATACTATTGAAACAGACAATCAACACTTTACACAAAAGACACTCTCACTACGAAAAGTGTTAGCTTTAGATTTTCACTTTATTTGTTGCAGAAATCATGTTCTGGATTCTGAGATGAGCCTTAAGAAATCTGCGAGGACGAGGACTCTTGTTTGTTTCTTTTTCTTCTTTACGAAAGTAAAACCATGTTTTTGGATTAAAACTGTGTCTTACATTTTGTTTTGTTTTCTTTAGTTGATACTATTATTTTGTTTTGTTTTTTTGTTTTTGTTTTGTTTTGTTTTTTTTTGTTTTTTTTTTAGGGGTAGGGAGGAGGGTTAGTTTCTACTACTACTACTACTACTACTACTACTACTACTACTACTACTACCTACTATTACTACTACTACTACTACTACTACTACTACTACTACTACTACTACGACGACGACGACGACGACTTCTCTTACTACGACCTCTACTACCACCGCTACCACCAGCACCAGCAGCCCCACTATATCTATCCCATACGCCTGACCTCACCACCATAGCATCTATTTCACCAGTTTAATCTCCAATTAAAAAACTTCACAACCTTTATGCTTGAATCTGTATCGTCCATCTCTCACCCAGGGCAAATTTATATACCCGGACGGGTCTCGCTACGAGGGTCAGTGGGTGAACGACCTGAAGGACGGCACGGGAAAATACTACTACATAAATGGGGACATTTATGAGGGCGAATGGAGCAAAGGGCTGCGGCATGGGAAGGATGATTATGATGATGGTGATGATGATGACGGCGATGATAATAATAATTACCAACATAATGTGTTTGCAAACTACTTTTCTACAAGTTCAAGAGAAGTAAATGAGAAGAGGGCAGAGGAGGAGAAAAACGAAACTATGTTAAACAATGACGCAAAAGTAAGATAAAAATCAAAAATCCCATTAGTCTTATATTTGGTTTGAAGTGTTATGAATCAACAAGATAGGCTAACAATACACAAACAGTGCTAATAATTCGTTTTGTTTAACTTTCAACACTATATGATGTCTACCAGTTTAAAGTCATTAGATTGTAATCATATCGTGTTTACACAGGCATAATTGTACTGCCATTGTGTGCTTTACTTACGCGACATGTTTGATGTCTTTCTAGTTTCCCTGTTCATAAATAGTTTACATTGTACTGATGATTCTAGGGCTATTTCTGACACAGACCAAACACAACTCAACTTTGTCGAAGGCTTAGTCATTTTATGATCCCTTACTTTCATATCACGATTGAGTCACTAAGTCATTTTGTGATGCGAAGATCATTGCTATAATCAATTATTTTCTCTAGGCGTTTAAAAGTAAATAGTCTTTGATTTTGTTTTCACGATTTAAACAATTCATACCTTATTTCAATATAGAGGGTTGTGGTTTTCTGAGTTTTGTTCATTCGGGTTTGTCTCCTATGAAAATTATGAATGCAATGATGAAAAAGGCACCGCTATTGAAGATATGGCCCTAATTGTAATTATCAACAATTGAACATGTGTTAAAAAGTAAGTTGCTGCTCTCTCTATCCCCCCCCCCATAAAAAAACACAAAAAAACAAGCAAAACAAACAAAACAAAAACAAACAAACAATAATAACAACAACAACTTTTTAAAAAGACGCTCCATTTTGAATCTTAAGCTATCATTAGTGAATACAATAGTACCATACATTCTGCAATCACTGTATAGTTATTGTTCTCAAAATTTACTTGCGTAAATCACGGGCATGCCATGACCATCAGATACAATCACTGTTTAGATTTAATTATAATAATACATGATGTAGATCAAGTTTAACTTTGAAGTTCTGTAAACTTACGACGTATCATTTTTCCTTATACTGCTGTATTTGCCCTATGTCGGTCTGCCTCTGTGCCTCTTTCTTTATCTCTTCCTCTGCCTGTGTCTTTCTCCACTACCCCCTCTGTCTCTCGGTTTTCCTGTCTGCTTTGTATTCCCCACACTCCCCCCCCCCCCTCCCTCTCTCTCTCCCTCTCT
>RQTK01000756.1:55891-88945 GCA_003991915.1 Elysia chlorotica
GTCTCTCTCTCTCTCTCTCTCTCTCTCTCTCTCTCTCTCTCTCTCTCTCTCTCTCTCCTGTTTTAAAACTTCAAATAGTACACTACATGTACGTTATTCACAGCACAAAACTCTTTTGTCACCAATAGTAGAATTCCTATTAACGCAAATCTGTTTTATACTGCTGGGTGCTGAATACCCTCTCAACAATGTCAACATTTATAATCCCAAAATAGCCAACGCTTGGTCATTTTGCTGAGGGAAACAACTTGTGAAGTTCTGTGGAAGCAATAAAGGTAAGAGGATTAGGCCAGCCGTAGATATAGGAGTGGCATGTTCTCGATCAATCTGTAAAAATATTGACACGGCATGCGGGGGAATGTTCAGAGCCAGGGCAAATTCACACAACATTAACTTAGTTTGATTTCCTGAACAAGTAGATCTAGATCGTGTTGCAATTTGCACTTGTCTCTAGAGATATCTAGATATCGATCTAGATCTATATATCTAGACTCTAGCTCTTATCTAGAAAAGTGAAAAATAAAACTCTAGAGCTGGATCCATAAACATAATATCCGTCTACTCATTTGACAGGTCTGGATAAGACTGTGAAGAGGCAAGTCTATAAGCATCGGTCACATTTGGTGTACATTTATTTAATAATATCAGCCACTGTATCCAACTTTGAAAGTTAAAATTATATTATGCTCTCATGCCTGTATGGATTATTGTAAACGCATTGCATGTCACATCAAATATTTTGAAAGTTGTTATTTTACATGTAACTTGCTATTTGGCAGAAAGATGAGTCCCACCCATTTCAGAGCAGAGCAGACAAAAAAAAAAAAAAAAAACACTCTAGAACTGGATCCATAAACATAATACCCGTCTACTCATTTGACAGGTCTGGATTAGATTGTGAAGAGTCAGGTCTATAAGCATTGGTCACATTTGGTGTATTTATTTAATAATAAATTAATATATATCAGCCACTGTAGTGGTAACCTACTTTGTTAAAATTATATTGCATGTCACATCAAATATTTTGAAAGTTATTATTTTACATGTAACTAGCTATTTGGCAGGAAGATGAGATCGAGGTTGGACGGACTAGAGTGTTGCCCTGCAGTTAAAAATAAAAAACTACATGTTCAGGCATTTCTTTTGTACTTGTTTTAGTGCGAGGTCAGCTTCTGTATTCAAGGACAACTTTCATCTCTTGTGAAGTATTTACCACAGCTTCTAAGTTTTAAATGGATTTATTTCATCTTTACTCTCTTCATTATATATTTTTTTTAATTGGAAGTAGAATGAAGGCTGATGGAATATCTCGTTGATTTCAGCAAAGGTAATTTTATCTAGACAATTTCCAGATTCAATATAGAAGCTAAGTCTACTCAGTATACAAGCATGACAGTTTGTATGCTTTCTTTACCCATTCTACAGAGAATTTTTTTTTTAAGACTAAGACTAAGAGTACCAAACTTGACCTGACATGGATGAAGGTCTCGACAGGAATGTATAGTGCTAAAGCTAACATATAATTCATTGGCTTGCCTAGCCTTAGAAAGTGTATATTGTAAGACTATACATCAGCAACTTCGGCATAAATATTGATATTATAATTTTTACTTTTAAGAACTATGAATGCAGTGCACTCCACTTTTATTCAAAATCTGATAAGTCCCTTAATTAGACATACATATGTATGTACTTAAGTCTGGGATAAATCTTAAAATGCAACTTGCAAGCATGGCAAGTTCTCTTTCTTCCCTAAAAAATTGTTAGAGCCTATATGTCAAAGGGGACAAAATATGAAGGCACAAAAACAAGCATTTTTGACTTTTCATGTTTTTTTTTAAACAGATTCTGGAGATGAGCGGTGATGCTCTTTCATTTTAGACAAGATCCTTTCAACAATAATTTTTGTTTTGTTTTATAACAATGATGAAGTTTGCACAATATTTAGAGATTTTACAATAACTAGGAATTGCCCTAGATCTTTTGAAAAAGCTGTAATTAAATTATTGAGCAAGAAAAATGTACTGTTATATCTACAAAAAGTGTAACATGAAATTGAATGGAAGTAGTTGAAGACACACGTGTTCCATAATTTTGACTGTAAGTGCAGCCTGTTTAGACCGTTAAAATCTTCTTTCAATTCTAGATTCTCAGTCTAATATTCTCGTTTGTAATGGATTTAAAACCTTGATTAGATGAGTTTTTCAAACTTTTTGCTCTTGGTTCTTTCAGCTTATTTTTATGTTTATGACGATGAATTTTTAAGGCATACGTTCATTATTTCCTCAAATAAAGATTTTTTTAATGAAAAGTTGATTGTTCATTCATATTCCATGCATTTATCATTGTGTACTACTTACTCATCAGAAAACTAATTAAAGCAACCAAAATGGATGATGATTGGACGCCACCTACCGAGGATGAGATAAAGTTGATTGAGGCCCGTCGAGCGCGGTCTGACCAAATCTCCAAACTCATGTCTGGCTATCTCCTCAAAGGCTACAAAATGCTTGGAGCAGAATGCAGCACATGTGGGGTAATGAAATTGCTACAGAGTTATATTAGGATTTCATAATTCTTATTCTAATCTGAGATGATGGAAGCAACGTCTTGCTATGTGATTTAGACTTATAAATTTGTATGTTGGCTAGTATTAAGAATTTTGAAGATTTTTAGTACAGTGATCTCCGCCTAAGAACCCGCGACTCGGGAGACAAGAAGAGAGGTTCTTAGAGGGTGCCGGTTCTAATGGAGAAGAAAATGAGCCAAAATGATCAGTCAAGTCGGGGAAATAAGAGAGGGATGCCGAAAACTGACACTGACTCAACCAGTACAAAAGCAGTGCCAGTACAAGCAGCGGTTAAGCGGAGTCGAACCTGTAGCTTTCTCATTAGAGGCTGCATGCTCTACCCTCCAATAACCTCCATGAGAGAGAACCATGAAGAGACAGCAGAAGTGATTAAGAGAGAGAGAGAGAGAACAAGCAACGTTAACAAGGAATTGTATGAAGGCGTCTAGCGTCTTAGTCAGTGCAATAACCATGATTCTCAGTCTAGAGCAGCCAGCTCTTCACACCTGCATGTCAAACTCTTTGAGTTCCCTGCCTATAGACTGAGAAGTACTGGGAGATAGCAATGGTGGAAGAAAGACTCTTACAGCAGTGCATACGTCCTCTTAAAGGTCTTAGGTAAATATCGAAATGGTTAACACTCTTGTGAAGGGATCAGAATTTAATTTCCTGAAATTAAAAATTGACCAAATGACCATACAGTTGGAGATTGCATAACCTTTACATAGACAATCTGCGGCCATGTGAGAGAGGGAGAGAGGAGGGGAAGATGGGAGATAGAAAAAGAAATAAATTAAAGAGAGAGGAAATAAAAAAAATATGAAAAAAAAAGAGATAGAGGTACCGTAGGAAAAAGGAGTTGGGAGAAAGAGAGAGGTAGGGAGAGACAGAAAGATAGTTAGCTTAATGTTCTTTTTGAAGAAAACACCCAGCATCTAGAAAATTTTTCGGAATTTCTAAAGTTCAATGAACCCACACAATGTGACATCTGGGAATAAGGTATTTTATTATGCTTTGAGAATACTTGTAGTTGTTTTTATCTACTGTCCTTTCATCTTAGTTTTACAAAAAATTACTTCCTTTCTCCAGACCATTCTCTTGCAAGATCGATCAAATGTGAAGCATTGTGTTGCTTGTGAAGAACTTGAATGCGACACAGAAAAAGATAACCCAGGTATTACTTTGCTTTTGTTTTGTTTCTTATCATTTGGAATAACTAAGAGATTTGTTTCTTCAAAGAAATTTGTTTATGTACCTCAGGATAGAATGTACAAGAAAAAGCATTGTTGTTAATGAATTGTTTTCACCCTCTCTCTAATTAAAACCAGTACCTTTTATCTTTTTTTTTCTTCCACAGCTTTGCGACCACCGGGTGCTCCAAGCCAAAGTATAAAAGACGAAATTACAGCCTCAACATCAACACTTCAGACCACAGCAGTGGCAGCATCAGCATTAAGTTCACCTAGAGTTGTTCTAAGCTCACCTAGGAGAACTGGGCCGCAGACGCCAAGAATAAACAATGAGCCCCCTCAGACTCGGCTAGCTGGTGGGGAAGAAGGGGCTGAGTATCTGAGCATGTCCAGTATTGACGTCCACTGCTGGCCGGCTCACTCAAAAGATCTGGGACGAGCGCATGCTGCAGGGGACAGCCTAACCAACCCAAGTAAAACTGGTCCTGGTTCCGCAGCCTCGCCACATTCATCCCTGAGAGCTACTGGTACAGAAGCATCTGCAGCAGCAAATACCTCTGCCAGTGATATAACTTCATGCCTTTCAGTTTTACAAGCCAAAATTTGCTGGGCAAGTGAGGCTCTGGAACAAAACCATTGTGTTGACTCCAGCACTGAGCTGTGTAAGTTAATTAAGGCAGCTGCAGAGGCTATAGTTGCTGTCAGAAAAGCAAGCATTTAAATATCGGCACATGTATACAGTTTTTTATAGTGCCTTTTGCACCATAAGATCTAAAACATGTATACAGAATATAGGCTTAACTGTAATTTTTCATGTGAATGATGTTGTCAGGCTTTTAAATGTGCGGATCATAAGATTATGAGGCACAGTCCATTTTTTGCCTTTTTTAGTCACCAATGTAGTGCAAACCTGACAGATAGATCTATTTAATATGTTGAATTAACAACCAAAGAAGTAAATAAAACGGAAGTAACAGAGGGGGTATCTTTTTTGTTCTATTGTTATGTTACATTACTCTCCTACTCCTAGTTTTTATATCTGTGACTTGCGATTGTGTAATTTGAAAAAAAATTTTTTACAGACACAACTTAAAATTCAAACATTTTTGTTTTTATATCTGTGACTTGCGATTGTGTAATAAGATATATAGACAAAAATGTTTGAATTTGTAAGTTGTGTCTGTAAAAAAATTTTTTTTAAATTACTACTTTAAAAATTTAAAAACAATAGGTCTAACGGGAAGCCGGTAAAGAAGAAACTACGTTGTATGCCTTGTTTACCGGCAAATATATGTTAGCGAGACTCGCTATTTCCTTTAATAAATGTAAACATTTAACTACCCAGGAACATTCTCAGAGCCTCTTTAAACGGACGAAAATCTTTATCCACTACCAAAGTTCCGGAAATTTCGCCAGCTTTGGGTGGCATCCCTGGTCTTTGGTTTGAAAATTTACTCCAGTTGAAATTTATATATCTTTGGGTGGCATCCCTGGTAATTTAAAAAAAAAGACACAACTTACAAATTCAAACATTTTTGTCTATATATCTGTTTACCTTGTAACTTTTGTTTAGGCGTCTTTCTTAAACTTCACTGCCATTCTTGGATGAAAAACACCCAATCTGTGAAAAATCTGCGTACTTTTTTTTATTGGTCCCAATTATACGATAAAAACAAATATGTACCTATTGCTCAATTTTTTTTGTATGTTTCTATCTGTGTTCGTTTTTCAAAATAATTAATTATTGATTTTTTGTGAATTTTCCTTCAAACTAATCCATTGGTGGGTAAAAAACACCTGTATATTCGTAAATAAGCTTTGGCAATGGTAATACTCTCTCCCCTCTCTCTCTCTCTCTCTCTCTCTCTCTCTCTCTCTCTCTCTTTCTGCTTTTTCTCCCTCCTGCTCCTCCCCCTTCTGCTTTTGCTCCCTCCTGTTCTTACTTCCTCTTGCTCTTCCTCCATCCTGCTCTTCCTCCCTCTTGCTTGTCCTTCTTTTTCCTCCTTTTTCTCTTAGTAAGATCCATAGAAAGAATGACAGAGAGGATGTCACGGGTGGTAACAAAAATTCCTTGTGATAAGCCTTGATGGGCAAAAAATACTTTTAGTTGTACAGAGAAACGGAGATATAGATAAAAATTTGGATAAATAGATAAGTAAGTGGATTGATGATTTTAACCCACGAATGGCTTAATGTACTACAATGTACAAATAATGAGTGGTGGTGAAGATTAATGACAATTTTTACTTAAGTTTTTATTAAATATAACCAGGTATCAATTTATAGAAATGAATTTAACCCATGTCGGTTTGCCTTCTGCTATTATAGTGCTAATGTAGCTTCAAAGAGTCTGCGATCATACTTTAATAAGTCTGACAAACAGCTAAGGATGCTCTTGTTGTCCATGATTTCTTGGCTTTCACGTTATTTTTATAAACTGTGTAGTGGATTGATTTATAATTATCTTCAATAAAGTTACTGTATAATTTGAAAAGAATACCAAGCTGTGGACATGTTGGTGCACACCTTAGGTTTTCTCTTGAAAATTAAGTATAGAAATAACTAAATTTTTATTAGAATTGCTTGACATAAATGATAAAGATTGATGAATTTTGTTTGTAAGTAAAAAGGTAAATGATAGAGAGGTAGAAATGAGAGAGGGAAGTTGTTTGTCACTGTGAGATAAGACAGAGGTTGAAAGAGACTGAGAAGCAGGAAAAGAAGATGAGAGCACAAGTATGTGAAGAGAATAGCCTTTTTCAAATCTAATATCAAATACATGTACATGTATTTCTATAAACTTGGTCTGTTTAGCCCTTAGTGTTAAGATTAATATCAAGAGTTTTGTTTTAAAGGTATGTGGATTTAGAATAACTTAAATTTTGGTTTCTATAATTGTCACAACAAATAAGGGAAGTAAAACAGTACAGGTGCGGTTATTTACTGATTTATTAGGTTTTTTGTTATCTTTCTTTCTACCACATCTGTCACAGTGTCATGAACATAATATTCAAATTTCCTGAAAATTGCACCTGTACTATTATAAAACTAACAAAAAAGTAAGAATAAATAAATGCATTTATCTTTAGACTTGAAAATATGCATGTACTATCCAGCATAACTACAATGTACATGTATCTTGACTGTTTTTCAGGGAGCATAATTATAAATTATTTTCACCTTGTACGTTTTAGGTTGCTCCCCTTTTGTTTTTTGTGGGTTTTTTTTTTTTTTTGGAACTGCAAACGTTGTTATGCCTCCAATAAAATGATTAACTTTGAAGTTTGAGTTGATCTATGCTTGTTGAATCTCAAGACACAAACTCTGTCTGACACATCTTTTGTAGCTTTTTATCTAAATTCGATACTTTAAAATTAATGGTCAACAGATTTAATTATAAACGTATAATGCCCGTTGATTCGGATAGGAATGTAATTTTTCTGTGCTTGTGACCTTAACTATTGTGGTGCATTTGATACAGTCTACATCAGAAAAGATTAAAATCATTTTTTCTTTCTCCCTTTCTCTCTGTCTCTGCCTCTCTCTCTCTCTCTCATTCAAATACATTGTACATATATCACCATAATTTTGACGGAATATAATGTGCTATTTCTCCCCTTAGGAATTTGAAAATATATACACTTTTTACCTGAATTATCCACAATAAGTGGAAAAAAACACGTCGCTATCATGACATTGTGTAAATTTTTCTTCCGCCTATGACAAACTCTTGGTGGTTTAATTTATTATTATTAAACAAATTAATTTAAAGATTGCTCTTGGTAGGTCTGTCATGATGACACGCTGTGCCAGGTAGGAAAAAAAGCGGATTTTGCATCTATTGTAATTAAACAGCAGTTAGATAATCCTTTGGTTTTAAGGCTACATGACTGTAAGCTCTAATTTACACAGGACGGTGTAACGTGAAGGCCTTGTAGAACAAATTAGCAAGTAGTGCGTGTCTCTGCATTAATGTCTGTGACAGTGTGAGTGATATATACCAAATGAATCTTTAGACCATTTACATACATATTGATGTATTAAATACAGAGAACGCTCCTTAATTGGCATTTCGCTCGCGCTGGACCTGATTAAAATTGGCTTTGTCGTGTTAAACTAACATAATTACACCAGCTCTTTTACTTGCACTCCACAGTCATAAGCTCGTCTGCACAGCATACAGACATTATTGCAACATTATGCGGCTTCTTGTAGGATTTAGGAAAAATGAAAAGAAAAGAAAATATGCGCGTAATTATTCTAGTAAAAAACTAAATATATGTTATACTAATCAGCCTACACATAAGATGTGTATGGCTGCATAATCTTATAAAATTTATTCAAGTTCGGGGGGGAGGTGTTGCAAGTTTTTTATGTGGTCATCAATTTTGGCAGAAAGTATAAACAATAAGTATTTATTCATAGTATATCTATACGAGCTAAACAAAATCAGAACAAGTGGATAACAAGCGTGTACGATCATATACTAGTGTTACCAGAAAGAAAGTTTCAATTTATTGTGTTGCTGTGTTCATTTTACTCCTTCGGTAGTTTTTTTTTTTTGTTTGTTTGCAGTGGCCCTGTGGTAGAAAATCGGCTTCCGGTGCAAAAGGTTCGGGTTCGAGCCCTGACGATTGCACTCCCTACTGGTTGGGTCGGTGTTAGTATAATGTGACCGGCTGAGACAGGAGTCATGGGATCCCCGCCCTGTCTCGTGTGTGGCAGCACATAAAATTGTCCGACGTCTTGGGGTCCGTCCACAATAACCTATTAATATTATAGTGCTGATGTTGGACCTTAGATCAACTCAACAACAACAACAATCTTCGGTAGTTTGGAATACCGGTGACTGTGTGATCCAAGAGTAGAGCGCTCGGCTTATGTTCGGAAGGTCGCGTATTCGATTTCTGCTCTGGCCGACACGTTTTTTCCCCATAGTGTTTGGGTTGGTGCAAGTTATGTATGTACTCGGTATGCATAATGTCACCGGCCGTTTCATGTATATTGTATCCCTTTATTAGGTCACCGTTTACATCATCTTTCTTGATACCTAGGACTAGAAGACTTCTAAGTAACAAAGATTGCTATAGATTACATGTACATAGGCCCTACTTTCCTCTGTGTGAAATCTTACCAGTATGAAGACGTTTAGAGAAAAATTTTCAATGAAAGGTTTTAGCACACCGGTAAACTGCCTACTTATTTTACAGGCACATGCAGTCAATCATGGCACAATGAGCATTGGTCAGGAACACCACTACACATTAGAACAACCATAACTACGTGGGGTTTACTTTAGCTTATCATTAGACGACGCCGCTTTTGCCACGACAAGAACCAAGATAACCTTATCACGGAGCGGAGTCTTAGTACAATTATTTCAGTGTGGAGTCAGTGAGAATTCAAAGAGCTTAAGGTAGGGATCTGTAACGTTGTACCATAGTAGTTTTAGTACCAAGTGCATGTAGCCCTACTAACATTTTAACAGTAACTTCCATTTACCCTTATTTTTTTTATTTATTCTTTTTGGTTTAAAGGAAAATAATTGCATATTTGTGCATGTATTAATACAGATAATTATGTTTTCCCTCGCCTTGAATGTGTATAATATCCAATGCATCTCGAAACAGGGAGAGAGAGAGAGAGAGAGAGAGAGAGAGAGAGAGAGAGATTTATTCAATAAAATTTTAGAATCAGTACTCTTTCATTGCGCCTGGGTACTTTGCAGCTACATGTACCAAGTCTCTCTCTCTTTTCCATGGTGAGAAATGTTAATTTCTGACGTATTTTTTTCATTTCTATTCGCTTCTCATTATCTGTGTTACCGATATTCAAAGTGTATTCATTTTCACAATTTCTGCGTACACCTTTATAATAATTTGAGCTTATCGTATTCGACATGCAGCTTATCAAGAATATGATAAGAGATCCAGATGTTCAGAATTCATATGAGATAATGTTTGTTTTTGTTGCTTAACCTCCAACTTCAGCACTACATAGCTATGTTGTGGACGGGGTCCAAGACTAAGGTTTGACACTTTTATGTGCTGCCATCATTGAGACATTGCGGATATGATTAAATACCATGTAATACAACAATTACTCGATTGTAGCCTGGGTGTTATTTTTATTTCACTTGAGGCTTATTTATTGTTCAGTGCTTTCCCATAAATAACAGGCAAAGTCACCGAAACAATCGTTTACATTTAATTTTAAAGAAAGTGTGTTCTGAGACTGCAATGCTGAGTCGACATATCCTGAAAACGACACTGAGGTTTTTTAGATCGACCTCATTATTGCCGCGGAATGCGAGATGCTGTGTCTCGATTGCTTGTGACGGTAAATAAGAATATCAAAATCTTGAGCCACGGTCTTGAAGATGTCTCTTCGCTTTTCAAGTTCAGACAAAATGTAGTCAACGATGACAATGAATGCCAGTGTTTATTTTAAACTGCTCCCGGTGCGAAAATACAGCTTCAACATCGTTCATTTCGTCGTGGAAACGCTTGCGTTTGTACTATGGAGACTCTTCAACGAAAGGTGTGGCTGATTCGCTCGAAATCATGTTAAAAAAGCAGGTAGGGAATCGCACAACTTGTGCACGACACACAAGTTGCGTGATGGTTTCTGAAGTGTTTTGTTGACAGTGTTAACGCGCGCCAGAACTTGTTCCCAAAAACACAAACAGCGCAGCAAATTCAAAATTTGTCATCTTGGTTTGCAAGGATCACGTGTTTGGGGAGATTCCTTCATTGCACGATAGATGCCATGTAGTAATGTAGTTGGATTTTAAAGCTACTGTTGCATCATGTCGGGCAGAATGTCTAGTTCCTGACAATGATTTTGGTGTAGGGTCATCCATGTGTTTTACAAACAAGCCGCAACGATGTGTGGAGCTTGAAAGGAAGTTGTACTACTATGCTCGGACGAATCCAAAAAAATGGTGCTGCGCATATGCAACATTCAGCTGCACATACACCAACCAGATTTAGAGAATGAGCCAAGTAGGGGACAAGGGGAAGCCTTGGGATTCACCTCTTTGACGCATGCTTGTACAGCATTGAGGCGTTCATCCATTTTAATAGCATCATCTTAGCTTTGGCCACGGCAGTTTGGACGCTTCAGTCCAAATTTGTCTAAAGCTGTCTAATTTTCTGACGTGAGAGACGGGATGAAGGATGTAAATCTCTCTAAGGGTAAACCTGCTTTACGGAGAATAAATTTCAGTTGATCGGTGTGGGTATGTCTGGAATGAAATCGGCACTAATGCTCTACTACTTTGCCTCTTTGGCCTCTTCAATGATGACTGGCCTAACTTTGGCGGTCAACACTTCTTCAAACTCATTACTAATTCTAGATGATAAATATGGCGCGCACCCACGTCCTTTGTTGCCATACAGCGCAATATGATATGCTAGGAATGGATCAAACTCAGCCATTAATTCTAATGGAGCGGCTATACAAACTCATACATCCATCCCAGTCAGACACATACAATATGCAGCTATCTATTTTAGTGGGATTTTGTTCCTCGAGATACACAGGATGTCGCACGACGGATAACAGTGACTGAAGGGCCGGCAATTTGTTTTGCGACTTGGAGGCAACATTTGGTCTGTGTTGGACGCCCGCCATTGTTTTCCGGCTCTCGATTCAAAACTTTAAACACATAAAAGCTTAGTTTTTTTAAATATATACATTGTATTTGAAAATTTAGCTATGCGCTTAATAACTGGGCACGCTTTGATCTAGGTAGCTGGTCAAGCCAAACTCTAGCTTCGCGTGTATGTGCGAAGAGCGGTTTGCTTCTAACCGTCAACCTTGATCCAGGTATCACGGGCTTCGATCGGCATCTGTGGTGCTTGTGTTGTTTATACCAAGACCGCGTACTTTGCATAATTATTCAAATTGTTGGTCATAACCACGTAAAAAATTCACAACAGACACAATCCTCGTGAAAACCTGACGCCAGTATTCAACCTCTATTGTCAATTGTGAGACGAAAGAGTTGGCTAACACCCTACACAAAGAAGTCATGTATAGCTTTCCGATGAATATCAGTTTTCATGCAAGGACATCAGCATTCTTCTCACCAACACCAACAGCAACAACAACTGTAAAAACAACACCAAAACAAACATCAAACAACATTTATTCAACATTCATGTTTTGTTTGTTAAAAAGCCTTTTTAAACGTCGTGTTTGCAAGCGCGCGACCCCTTAAGTCACGGGCTAAGCAGCCTTTAACGCGGCACTGACTTTAGGCCTAAACCACATTATTTCCATTTGTGACCTAAATAGACCATGTTATCATAGCTATGCCAAAATTGTGTTCAATTTGGTCAATTCGGTTATCGTGTATCAGCCAGTGCATCTATAAACAATAATCACATTAAAGCCAGTTGCAAATTGAATCTTATGCAATACTTTGAAAGTTGTACTGCGAGCCTGAGATATAATATCATGCATTAAGCGGTTACGCCTATGCTGAAAGCTTTAGAATTGTTTCGTATATGAATACAGTTAACATCCAAAACATTCCCACAATCCACGTGGTAGCATTAAGCTTACTGTTGATATAATTACACGTTATTGGCCTTAATCGTAACTGTGAGACGGCTATGCTCTGTCGAACACTTGTAGTCTCGTCATGGATCGCATCTATTGATAATGTAGCCTACATTGTAATATTTTGTAAGCCTACATATACTGCCTTTTCCCACCACAGGAACGGTGGTCACATTTTCACGAGTTATTTTGCCCGGTACATTCGATACGCAACATTCGGAGCAATTATGTCTGTCTCAACAATTTAAGTATAAACTTATAATTATGTTGACGTTCGTATCTACCCGAGATGGTAGGTCGAAAATAACAAAAGCGTATTTTCGCATAATATAAGTGAGCGAGTTATTGTTTGTTTGCTGTTGTGTTTTTTTTTCTTCTTGTTGTCTGGAAATCACAAACATTATTTTTAAAAGTGATGCTGTTTGAATCATTACAACATGGTTTGATCATTAGCGTTGCATCTTCTGCCCTCCATCTCCCCTAGAAACAGATAAATAAATGAAATAAAAGAGTTGCTTTGGCGCCGCACAACAGGGCATTAATAGTTTTATTCTAAGAAAGGAAAAAAGTCAGGATTATGATGCTTCAAGTTCAAAACGTGATGGATGATACAACAATGCGATAGCCGCGATTGGTTAATTTTCTGTTTTTCTACTTAGTAGGTGGGCTTTTGAGTAATTGACAAACACTGCACTGTACATTGTATCAGGAAAGCCTACAGTTTACTATGTTTCAGGCATAGGTCTAGATCTAGGTCAAACCTGCCTTGCCTCTATCGGCTCTGACGTTCAAATGGGGCCGCTCTCCCGATAGCCCACATTGAAGGTGGGGAGTCTCTAGGTTATTTATAGGGGAATCTCTTTGCTCACATGCTTTCCATAAAATAGGACCGGTGGTCACCTTTTCCCCCCAGGGGAACCTAGGAGACGTTAAACCCGGAGAGAGGGAGAGAATTCTCTCCCTCCCTCTATAGAGAACACCTTTTCACGAGTGTTATTTTGCCCGGTAAATTCGATCCGCAACATTCGGAGGAATTTTGTCTGTCTCAACAACTAAAGTATAAAAATATGTTGACGTTCGTATCTACCCGAGGTCTTAGGTCCTAAAAAAATAACAAAAGCGTATTTTCGCATAATATTATAAGTGAGCGAGTTATTGTTTGTTTGCTGTTGTGTTGTTTTTTTGTTTGTTGCTGTTGTCTGGAAATCACAAACATTATTTTTTAAAAGTGATGCTGCTTGAATAATTACAATAATTCATTAGCGTCGCATCTTCTGCCCTCCATCTCCCCTAGAAACATAGATAAATAAATGAAATAAAAGAGAGTTGCTTTGGCGCCGCACAACAGGGCATTAATAGTTTTTATTCTAAGAAAGGGAACAAGTCAGGATTATGATGCTTCAAGTTTAGTTCAAAACGTGATGGATGATACAACAATGCGGCAACCGCGATTGGTTAATTTTCTGTTTTTCTTGGTCTCTACCTTTCTTTTATTATGCAGTCTGTTAATCAATCGTAAAGTCGGCCTGACTCGGCCAGGCTTAGAAGCGCACTGTGTTTGTCAACAACATAGGGGGTGTGTCATAATTGTTTTGTTCTTTAGTGTCCATCTACTTGGTAAACAATGATGTGGCGATTAAAACATTATCATTTCGATGTGAACTAGAATCTAGAACTAGAGCTACCTGTCTTAGTGGGGCCTATGCGTTTATCGAGATGTCCTATTCCATGTTTGTAGGTCGATTGTGACTAGGAAGTATGATCCTCACCTGGATTCCGATGGATAGATTAAATCCAGATCTAGGCCAAGGTCTTGAACTAGATCTAGATCTAGGCTAGAAAGTTCGGACGTTGCAGTCTTTGCTATTGGTTTAAGTTGCTAAAGCACAGTGACATTAATTAAGAGATCTACACTGGTTTAGTTTAGTCTCGACTCTAGGGCGAATCATTCTTGTCACATGCAAATGAATTGAAGAATAGGCGTGTTCCCAGATGTCTAGACGTATATGTAGATTGTAACATATTTAAAATAAAATTGAAAACGTGAAATTGAGAGTTTTGAATGTAACTGATATCACTGTTTACAAATGGACTGAAGAACATTGTAAATAAACGCACACTTTCACTTTTAATGTTACAGAGACACAGAATCTAAAAGGAAAAATTACAAGCCCAAGATTCAGATCAAGCATCTAAAGTGATTAGATCTAGCTCTTTTTGTGATGGCAGCAGTGTCATTGAGATCTCAGTTGGATAAATTTATTGGAAGATCCTGTAAACGGGTGGTGTCAACAAGACACAAACTGCCTGGCTCTAAATCATGTTCTGCTTATGTCTTGCAAAAGAGATATGGATCAACAACACCTTTTCCTGAGTTCCCTGATGCTAAGACCCACGAAGAGCTCTATAGATTTAGTTTGGAACAGTCTGAAACTTTTTGGGGTACATTAGCACGATCAAGATTGACTTGGAGCAAAGACTTCGCCACAACCACAGACAGCAGCTTTGAATCAAACAAGTTTGGTTGGTTTCAAGGCGGAACTTTAAATGCCTCTGGTGATTATTTATATGCTTAATTCTATTAGCCTCTATTTGAAATGTAACATTATTTACAGTTAAACATTTTATTTTTTTAAAGAGTATAGATACTTTAAAATGAAGAAAGTTTGCATTCTAGGAAACTAAGAATCTCCAGCACTTCAATAATGTAATTGAACCTAGTTGTACCAATAATTTCTTTTAAAAAGCCAACTGCAATTTTAAACCAAATTTAATTTCTCAACATTCAAACTCAAATTTTATGCTAATATTGTGCATCTCAATAACAGTTTATTATTTTGTGTTAAACCACGTGCCGCAGTCAATTGCATTGATCGCCACTTGAAAGAACGTGCTGAGGAGCCAGCTTTGATATGGGAAAGAGATGAGCCTGGCCAAGAAGTTGTCTACTCCTTCAGGTTAGATTTTTGTTTCGTATCCTATTGAGTTAAGTTGAGTTGCTTTAACGTCCAACATCAGCACTAAATTGGCTATATTGTGGACAGATCCCAAGACTGACGTACGACAATTAAATGTGCTGCCACTGCCACACATAAGACAGGGTGGGATTACGATATTTTCGGTCTTAGCCAGTCACATTAAACTGACAATGACACAACCAGTTACAGGGGAAGAAATCGGACAAATATATATGCTGATCTTGGGATTTGAACCGCGGACCTCCCGATTTGGAGATCATGCAATACCACTTGAGCCAGTTGGCCCCTTTAATCCTGTTAATTCCCTTGTGAAATTGTTTGAGAAAAGATTAAAAATAACTCTTTAGGTTGCTTTGTTGAACTAAGAAAGTTTCAAACAGATAATATTGAAATCTTTGTTAAACTGAATCAAAGACAAAGGCATGTCTGTGTGGCAAACGATGGAAACAAAACAAATATTAGCTTTTGGTCCCATGAGTTTATAGTGCAAATTTTTTTTTAGTGTTAGATTAATAATTGCTCCAGAGTTTTTCAACCTTCACCACGCGGAACACAGCTGTTCACATTTTTTAATTTTCATTTCAGTGTTCTATCATGATTAGATATATGTGTACAAAATTAGAAAACACAATCTTTTCTTTTAACTCTTTCATATTGGTTTCTCCCCAGAAAGCTTTCTGAGACTGTTGGTCGAATTGGAAACATGCTTAAAAACAGTGGGGTAAAGGCAGGAGACAGGGTGACTATTTACCTTCCAAACTCTCCAATTGCTGTAGCAACAATGTTGGCTTGTGCTCGAAAACCTCGGTAAGTATTACAACACAAACGTGGGTTCAGTGCTGATGCCTTGGCCTCAAGGATCAACAATGGTTAGTTTTTTACTTTAGAAATATAGAAAATTGATTGAAGTGGACTAGAGCATGGTAGCACTAACAGTATCATATTTTTAACCAATTTAATTTTGATTATGTGAAAGAAAAGATTGAAATGTCAAGCAAAAGTTAAGCTGTTGCACTTAAAGATATATTCCTAAATTTGTACAATAGCATTGTTATGATTTAGGTTGCAACGTAAATTCTTGTGACAAAGGTAAATCATGTTGAGTTCCATGAGAGATATATGCAAATCCAGCTATTTATAACATGTATCTTTGAGTGAAAACTTATTTTCCTTTCAGAATTTATTTTAAATAGGGTCAGAGTTGCACATATGTAATTAGAATTTGAAAGCAAAAGAATCTTGGTAATTTAGGCTATTGAATAATAACTTGTATGCCTGTTGAATTGTGAGATTTTGTTACGAAAGAGCGTAAGCAGACTAATGTGAAAGCATTTTCATAATCTGTTTCAATATATATACTTTATGTACGGTACATTTTAAATTTTTCTTTTGTTTCCATTTCACATACAGCTCAGTCAGAAACAGTGATCACTTCTAACATAATTTTGCGGGCTGGCAAGTCAATCCCAGCAAAGAAAACTGTAGATGCAGCAGTGAGCAGATGTCCTTGTGTGAAGCGGGTCTTTGTTCACTACAGGACGGACACAGAAGTCCCTCTAGGAAAATTGGATATAAACATGGACAAGGTGCAGAAAAAATTCCTATGTTTTCCAATAAAATTTTAATGTTAAGATATTCAAGGTACTCATATCATTATCAATATCTTCATGTGTGGGGACAACATTTGAAATTGTTCACACATCAGACAGCAATTTGTGTTTTACACGGAATTAGTGAAAAAGTATGTCGCACCTAGTAGAAAAAAAATGTTTATACTCAAAGGCAGTAATTTGATCCAAAATATCTGTAAATTGTCAATATTGATGTACTATTTTTTTTCCAAAAGAATAGCCTAATTATTTAAATTTTAATCATACCTCTTTGTAACTTGCACAGCAAATCAGCCTTCTCCTTCTTTTATTCCTCCTTCCATTTTAAACCAATGATACACATGATCAAACATGATGGTGCTCAAATACTAGGAATTTGATACATTTTTCAAATGTTTTAAACCTCCATCAACAGGCCATGGCCTCTGAATCGGTTGACTGTGAAGTGGTGGACAGACAGAGTGAAGACACCCTGTTCATGCTTTATACCTCAGGCAGCACTGGAGCTCCCAAGGGCTTGATTCATTCCACTGCAGGATACCTACTTTATGCAAATGTTACATTCAAAGTATGTTTACTTTATATTACACCTGTAAACAAAAAAGAATTTGATAATTATAAATATAACAGTTTACTTTCATATCTTTTGTTGTTGTTGTTTGTTTAGAAGACTTTATCTGGGAAGAGAGATTTTATCACTTTGCAGAATGATTAACATAAGGTACATTTCTTTCCTTCTATTTTATATGGGGGTTTATATCAAACTCTTTGCATACAATAAAAAAAAATAAGAAAAAAGGCAACACGTAGTCTGTTTCCATATATTTGGGGCCCTACAATTTGTCCATCTTATTTTAGCAGAAAAGACATCACTGTTTGTGTTACACAACAAATATTCACACACAACAAAACGCAAAATTGTTAAATATGAAAGTAATATTTTCAACATTGAATATACCACAAATCATAAGACATCTCTTGTTCATTATTGGGTGTGTAAATAAATTTTGCATTATAATTTTGATATGCAGTTTCCTGGTGTAATGCCAACACTGAGCTTTAAGTTTTGTTCCATTAGAGTTCTTGTTGAAATTATGGTTTCAATCACATAAAATTGTGTCTCATATTTACAATACAGATTGTCGCTTGTACATTATTGTTTTTGTTACCCAGCATACATTTGACTACAAAGTAGGTGAGAGATTTGGCTGTGTTGCTGACATTGGCTGGATCACTGGCCATTCCTATGTTTTGTATGGCCCACTTTCCAATGGTGCTACAACTTTGCTCTTTGAGAGTACCCCACAATATCCAGATCCGGGTAAGTACTGGTTTTCAATACTTTTTTTTTTTTTTTTTTTACCTTGTTTCTGGCAAAAACTTCTAGTAGTAATAGTAGATAATTGGGTGTAAGACCATTAGGAAAGCATGAGTATAATACTAAGAATTTTTTTTAAAAAGTATAATCTGCATTTCCTTCCTATTTGAATCTTGTTGTTTCCTTTATCCTCCCAAGAAATTTGTAAGATGGAGATTTATTGATTTGCCTTGGAATCTAATGTTATTTTTTGACTGTCTTTTTGGCTTCAGTTGAATACATTAAATTGGTTGTTTAACCACATGTCTTAATTTTAAATACATGTAACTGGTCAGATTTGTTATTTTAGAATTCTTTTTTTTTTTTTGCTGTCCATCATTCAATCTTAAAACAGGCAGGTACTGGGAAATGGTAGAGAGATTAAAACTTAATCACATCTATCTGTCTCCCACTGCACTACGACTACTGTTGAAGTCTGGCGATGGTTATGTGGTAAAATATGACAGGTCTTCTCTTCGCAAGCTAGGTTGTGGTATGTCAAGAAACTTCAAAATTACTTCAGTAACTGTATAATATAGCCTTATTTTTTGGTTTTATTTTCTTCAAAATATCCTTCCATAAACCTTATACAAGTCACATGATTTTAATATTTGCTTACGTCAATGTTTCCCATGAAGATTGACTTAGGCACTGCTGACTAAAAAACATGTCTTGCAAATGACATATGCTTAGGCAGTGCTGACTAAAAAAACATGTCTTGTAAATGACATATGCAACAGGTTTCTTTTTAAATTAAAAATAATTATATTTGTCCCTGTTTCTATGTCGTAGCAAAATTTTATTTGAACTTAAACTTGACCAACAAAATTATTGATGACCATTATTAATCAATAGAGATTTAGTTATGATATGGTATTCAAAAAGTGTTTTGGCTGATCTTCTTTGTTTTCAGTTGGAGAACCGCTAAATCACCAGGCTTGGGAGTGGTTTTATGATGTTGTGGGAGAAAAAAGATGTGACATTATTGACACATGGTGGCAAACAGGTATTCTTCATATTTGATTTCTATTCCTCTCCAAAGAATCTATTAGCATATTATGTGTTGCGTATTCATTAGTAAGTGATAGATTGTTCTTCTCTAATATTTTATTATATCTGTAACCAGACCCGGATTTAGGCAAATCAAGGCCCTGTGCTTCTGGTCATCCAAGGTTCAAATATTTGGTGTTACTGCTTTTTTCCACCCTCTATCTTTTTTCCGTCCATGTCTGCAGGAATCTTATGGGATTCGGACATAACATTTATTTGGAAATGGCATTTTTACTTAGCAAGTCATATAGTCTGTTAGATTTTGTATAGTTTTAAGGTATATATTTTTGTTTGCAAAACAAAATTTGTTTCATTTCTTGTACCTTAGCTGCACTTGCCCTTTTTTTCAATGATCAACATGTAATTTTACTGGCTTTGTCGTTATTTGGAAGGAAAGAAACAAGACAAATCGATATTCAAACTGGATGTAAAATACTCTTTCAGAGACCGGTGGTATATGCATCAGCCCACGCCCTTCAGAAGTTGGGGCAGAGATTCTTCCAGCTATGCCAATGAGACCGATGCCTGGCATCAGTTTGGCTCTGGTTGACAAGCAGGTTATTTACTTATTGCTATTAGCACTTGATTTTGTAGGCACTTTTTACAAAACTCCTTACCTTACAAAAGTTAATTAAAAGAAAAAGGAAATTACACCAAAGAGCTGTTATTTTGTCTCTCTCTCTCTCTCTCTCTCTGTCTGTCTGTCTGCCTGTCTGTCTGTCTCTCTCTCTCTCTCTCTCTCTCTCTCTCTTTCTCTCTCTCTCTTATATACCATATATATAATTTATGTTGTGTATAATGCACATGTACAAAATTATACTGAAAATCTTTTTTTTGGCTATTTTATGAGTTCTAAACTTAGTGCAGCCATATATTTTTTATCTAATTATATTCCTTTATACATCTTGTAAAACTTTTATCCTTTTCAGGGAAAAGAAGTTGATGCTAAGAAAGGAGCACTTTGTATTAAACAGCCATGGCCTGGAATGGCTCGTTCCATTTATGGAAACCATGACAGATTTTTGGAGACGTACTTTGCCAAGGCTCCAGGTATCACTTTGATTTTGATCCGTTCATGGTTTTCTTTAACTTAGAGATAAGAAAGAAAAAAGAAGGCTGTAGTGACAATGGCCTCTTAAAGTGGCAAAAAAAGTATTCAATTCAATATGTGTCAGTTTAATAAATTTGTTTAACTCTAAATCTAATCATACAAATTTGGTCAGACATTTCTTTCATCAACAAAAAGATGTTAAGTTTGGCCTTTGTCCAAAAAAATTAAAGGAACTTATAGCTCCTCTAAACCATGCAGCATGAAATGAATGACCTATGGAAATAGTATGAGGTGACAACTTACCAAAAACAAGTTGCTCTTGCTGGTATGTAGCACCATCCTTAACTTTAATTTAAAGCAGTAGACTTTTGCTGCATTGTTTTCTTTTTAATTGAACTTTCTTAAACTTCATGACGCTTACTATACATAATCATTTCCTTCCAAAAATTTCCATAAGACCTAAGTACGTCTAGCCTCATGCTATGACACATTTGGAGAAAATTATTGAGATCTACCGACCTGTAAGTTTGTCATTGCCATGACTTATCACTTTCGTACCTTGTTTTTTTTTTTTCAGGTGTTCAAATTTTTTTAACATATATCATGCTAAAAAGTAAAACAAACACAGCAGTCTACCTCACAATTTTAACATATCCGTCAGACATATAAACCTTTTCTGAAATTTGACTTAGATCTCTAATGTGGAGCTGTAAACCATGGCTTTCAGGATATTATTACACTGGAGATGGCGCTCAACGTTCTGATAGTGGGTATTTCCAAATAACCGGGCGCATGGATGATGTACTTAATGTCAGTGGACACCGACTTGGAACAGCTGAGATTGAGGATGTCATGGTAATCAGTTAGATAATATAACATTTGTGTTTAACTTTCCTATTATTGGAAAAAAAAGCCTCAACTTAAATTAAAAGATATATTCATATTTTTAACCAACTGTATAGAAGTTCAAAATTGATTCAATGATTGTCTTTTTACCCCTGGAAGAAAATAATACACTGTGTAAAAGTAATCACTTCCAAAGCTATCCTTACTGTTATTTTGGAAAAGATCAGTCTTGACTTTTAATGGGTTTTTTTAGGAAGACCTTATATAATCCTCACAGCGCAGTTTACATAGGCAACCTACCCCCATTACCGCAATCTTTTAATCAATTCAAACACTCACATTCTCACACACACAAGACTGGACGAGATAGAGAAGGAAAATTGGGAAATGTGGGAGAGAGAATAGGAAGGGGGGGGGTGAGTATAGAGAAAGACATTGTACTGTAGCGTGTGATAGTTAGGGAGGAGATGAGAGAGAGAGAAGATAGAGAAAGACAGTGGGAGACGGAAGAAAATGGTGAGTCATACTGATAGTCGAAGGAAAAAAATAATACAGAGGGAATTCCTGAAGCGCTGATCACTCTTTTAGCTAGTTTATGGTGATTTTTACAATTTTAGACAAAATAAAAACCTACTCTGATCACATATCTGACACATACAGATTGATAAAGGATGAGAATGGCCTCATCCAGATAACCTTGCACCCAAAAACGATTCTGATTGGTAAGGGGCCCACATCTACCTGCTTTGTTAATAATAGCAAGACCACTAGAATGAGGAATTGGTGGCTTATATGTACAAGTTCTCTGTGTGAATTATCTTATGTAAGCTACCAGTAACCAATATAAGCACTTCCTTATTTTCTATTTTTAATAAGTTCATCTCTAAATGACACCTGTTTGATTAACTATCGACAAATCATCACAATATTTTAGATTCAGGGAAAAAAGTAAGACCAACAAAGAAATGAAGGTCAATCGCTAAAGTATAATATGTACAATTGCTTTATTTTTCAGGATGATCACCCTGATGTCTCAGAAACTGCTGTTGTTGGATTTCCTCATGAAATCAAAGGAGAAGGTTAGATTTTAATTCTTTGCCATTTATATTTAAATACTAATTGAGATTAAGTGTTTTTTTTTTTACCTTTATTTGATTCTCGTGAGTTGTTCTGTGAATATTATTTAAAAACTAAAGTGAATTTAGCTTAATTGGCGACATGTTTCGTTATGCTGCACATGCGCAGAGTGAGTTGAGTCAACATAAAACAAAGAGATCTAGAGGGACATGGCTAGAACATGCCTCTGAACCTTTTTTCTCTGCACCCACTAAAATAAGATAAATGTAGACTCTGTTTTGATTTATATCAACGACTTGTGTACTATATCATAACCCTTTGCTTTACAATGTGTTATGCGTATTAAACATGACAGTATTGAGACAGCTCTAGTTCACAGTTGAAACAAAACCCAAAAACAGAAGAAAAAAATCTGTACACTAAGACTGCCTGTAATGCCTTATTAAATTATTATGGGAAAGGCACAAAGATAACTTAAATAGATTTCTTATTTTAATGAATTTATACTTCATTTCATATTCAAAGAAATTGATTTCATTTGTCTATTTTCTAAAAAATAAACCAGGTATTTATGCATATGCAGTGTTGAAAGATGGGAGGAAAACAAGCAAAAAAGACCTTGAAGTGGAGCTGAAAGACATGATCAGGAAAAGGATTGGAAGTCTGGCTTTGCCTGAAATAATCCTGGTATGATAGTTAATGCTGAATTATTTTAATGATATATTGTTTTTAAAAAGTTGTCTTTAAATCTGTGTTGGTAATGTTGTTTGGCTGATCATAATTATGATGCCCACCTTCAGCAACTAGACTATGTTGTGACGGGTCTCACGCCAGTGTCTGTCAAATGTTGCCATACACAGAACAAGTGTCCCAGGACTTCTGTCTTAGACGGTCCCATTATACCGACGCCAACCCAACCAGCAGTGGTGGAAACAATGACAGTAGGCCTATTACAAATTCTCTTTTTTGCAAAAATTAAATTCACAAAGATAAATTCTACATTCAAGCAGTTAACTTTTTAAAATGATGAATGCATTATGATTCAAGCCTGCCACTATTTAATGAAATTTTTTATGGACTTCCCTCAGTTTACACCTAGTCTCCCTCGGACAAGATCTGGGAAAATTATGAGGCGGATCCTTAGAAAAATTGCTGCAAATGACTTTGATAACATGGGAGACACAAGCACTCTGGCAGAACCAAATGTGGTCACCTTTATTGTTGACAAACATGTGGAACTTATGAAGGATCTAATCCGATTCTTTTTCATTATCAATATAAAAACGTAAATGATGTGGGTCATTAATTAAGGTGCTTAACAGTTGATATCTGGGTGTTTTTGTTTTCTTTACTTAAAAAAAACAAGAACTTTACAATGAATGTTTTAACTATCAGTATTGTAGGACAAAACTATTTCTTTTGTTTTTATTTCAATATTTGCTTAACCTTCAATTCAACCAGATACAAAATTTTTTCGCTTAAGGTGAAAAAGATGATTTTTGTACTTATATTTCGATTGAATTTCTTTTTAAGCTATTGTTTCACAAGTCAGATATTAGTTGTAACAGAATTTTGGTTTTCACAATACACATCCAATTTCCAAATGTACATATTTTTTGTTTGTTTTTGTTTTTTTAATTTATCGTCACTTATAGTACAGCAGTATTTACTGAAAAAGGGACTGCTATTTTGTATGTGCTCAAAATGGTCTTTATTATTACCAGGTAGGGCCTACAACAAACCAGTGGGCAATGCTTTTTAATTCACAGGGCTTCTTCATTTGACCATTTCCGATCGAAACTCACATTGTCTCATAATGAAACAAAATTGATTCAATACAGCCAAAAGCAATAATATAACACATTCCATGTGGAAAAATCTGAAAATAATTTTGATGACTTCTTGCTCTGAATATATATTAAAAGCATACTCATAGTATCAAGACACTGAACCCTACCATTAACAGTGTAATGTTTTTTAAATTTCCAGTCTTTTAATATACAAAATATAGGGCAGTAAAATAGACTATAACATAAGTACAGTATCTGTTCAGTGTATAAAAAAACAAAACATGGTTTGGATTTATACCATGCTGAGTATGCCTTAGATTAGCCTAATAACAGTGCTATGACTTTAGTATCTGATTGCATTCTGTACTTGTAAATGTATCAAACATTGTTCAAATATTCAGGAAGTGACTCATGAAACTTGTTCAACAAAATAGAATTTAATATACTGAGCAGGCTTTTAAAAAAGTTTTGTCAATGCATTTTAAAGTAAAAAGCCAACAATGTGTCTTACAACTATCCAAGACTACTAAAGATATGTATTTGCATTTAATTTGTTCCCCAAATTTTTACTTATTAAAAAAAAAGTTTATTTTATGACTGTAAATGATATAATTATATGTTTTCCTTATTTTACCAAAGATTTATGGCTTAAACGTAATGTACATTAACACTTAATGACTTAGCTTGACAGTGGTACAGTCTGTACTGGTATTAAGCAAAAATTTAAGGATGGAACAAATTAAGATTACATTTACATTTGCCAATTTTGCGTCATTGAAATGTTTCTGGATTACACATTAAAGTTAATCTCTGGACATTTTAATTTTTTTCCCTTATGAAAAATGTAATCGTATTCAAACTCAAAATAAGTGGTGACCAAATCATTTTTTTTAAAATTATCTCTTTTGGCTGTATTTATTATACCACATATTTACATTCATTTTATCAATTGTATACTCTATCTTTTACTGTAGTGAATATTAGACTTCTCTCTCTTTTTTTAAAACAAATTCATCTTGTTCTTAATTATATGTATCGGTACTAAAAAATCAAGTTCTAAGACTATGAAATTCGATGTTCCTCAAGGTTATATTCTCGGGCCAGTTCTTTTTTCATTATATTCCCAGTCCCTGACAAATATTATATCAAGGCATTCTTTTTGTTATCATCTATATGCAGATGACACACAATTGTATAAGTCCGTCTTACCCCCAGAAGTTGATGTTTAATTACCTGACCTGAATGAATGTGTAACATCAGTTAAGGAATGGATGAGTGCAAAGCAAATAAACTTAAGATGAATGGTGATAAAACTGAGGTGATGCTTGTCGGAACACCATCCCGACTTCGGCAAGTTAATTGTAAAAATGTGTTTATCAATGGTAATGAACTGCCTATATCATCAGAAGTTAAAAATTTAGGTGTCATTTTGGATAAAAATTAACTATGGATAAAGCTGTTTCTTATATTAGAAAAGTATGTTTTCTTGAGCTCAGGAAAATTAGCCACTTAAGATCACTCATTGATGAAGATGCCACTAAAAAACTTATTCTGTTGTTTGTAATCTCCAAAATTGATTATTGCAATGCTCTTTTCAAAGGCATGACATGTGAAAAAATAGGCAAAATTCAAAAAATTCAAAATCACGGGGCTAGAGTTATAAAACGGACACACAAATGTCAAAGTGCCAGCACCATCTTAAAAGAACTTCATTGGCTTCCAATAAAACTTCGAGTGGACTATAAGTTAGCAATGATCACATATCAAAGTCTAAAAGATCCATTTTTTCCATCTTACTTGAAAGACCTTTTACATGTCTATCAGCCTGAAAGACAACTGCGATAAAAAAATAAATCACTTTTATGCAAACCCAAAAACCACCTAAAAAACTGTGGTGAACGATCTTTTAAATTTGCAGGTCCTGACATTTGGAATAGTCTGCCACAGTCTGTTTTAGGGTCCGACAGTTTGCAATTTTTTAAAAGTAGAGTTAAAACTTTCTTTTTTACATCTTTCAGTGACTCCTTGTAGTTAATATGATTATGGTATATTCTGTGCAACATTTTTACTCCACCATTTATTTACAAGTCCTTTGTCTTTTTAATCTGAGTATTTCCACATGCTACCTCCTTTATTTTACAAATTATTTAATCATAAATTTGTTTCAACACGAAACTGAGAAATGTATGCTGTGTCATCTACTTTCTCCATGATCATTTATTTGATTGTAGTAACTTTATAATTCGACTTTATGTTTTTTGTATTACACCGCTTTTATTATATGAGAAATGTATTACGATTCTGTGTATCCTAAAAATTACACCATAGTTTTAGCAATATGTATTTTATTGATTGCTTGCTTTAAACAAATGTAAAGCGCTTTGAGCAACAATATGGGAAAGCTGCTATATAAATGCACTTTATTATTATTATTATTATTATTATATCAATCCACCATATTTTAAAGAAAGTTGTATCTTTCGAATTAAACAAAAATATATCTGCTGACTCTTTATCTTTAAAAAGAACATTGAGATATCTCTTAGTTCTGCTATCTAGGACTGCTCATAGATGAAGATTGAGATTTCACAAGATAAATATGACATCACATCACTATACCAGCGTTGTATATGGATCAATTACATAATTACCAGTGAAATTTTAAAGTATGAACTGAAGGAAGCTCTAGTCTATACAGCTATTGATAATCGCAACTACAAGAGTATTTATATTTTGAAATTTGACAAGTTTTCATCCTCTACCTATTTTTTATAAATTGAAAGTATAATGAAACTGGAAAGGATGGTCTCTGGTACTTTTAATGCTATAATTTTCATACTGTTTAAAGTGAGAGTGGGAAATTGACATGATCAAGATGATGAATCTGAAAATAATATGATTATGTAGTTTGAGATGAGAATATTAAGCCTGGATTTTATGTAGACATATTGGACAGTGAAGATGACTATGGTTTCACAATATGCTGCCACGATAGAACTTGACTTAAGCATACATGTCTATATCATATTAATAATTTATTATGTGCCTGCATAAAATATATGGTGATACAAAAGGATGTGAGTTGATGTTACTCTTTTCTTTTTTTTACCTGAAACTATTTCCCTTTTTTTGACAATTTATGACAAAACAAAGCAAATCCTTCTGAAAGCAAGAGGTGGCAGATGTGTACTACACCAATAATAGTATTATGTTATTTAAAAATAGTTAAGCTATCAATAAATACTATACCTTCTTGCATTGGTCATAATAATTTTAGCTTCTGTATGAATTGGACATTAATTTTTGATTTTCTTTGAATAATGATGTTGCTACTGGGGTGCTTTTTTTTCTCCTATAGTATATATCCTTTAATCCTCTTAACTCTCAAGTGAGTTACTCAGTTAGGCGAGATCTGGTTTCATTTGAAAAACTTTCTCTGCAAAAATAATCTCAGTATCTGTTGCAGCTAATTATTTAAAGAACTGTGTATCAAGTTGTCAAAAGTTGTCTGTTCCAAGTGATATTAAATTTATATGCCATTGATTGTATTCCCTATGATAAGTTATGTTCATTTATAATGTTAAGTACCGGTAATCAGAAACTTTCGAAATGATTATACGCTCAATATTGATTTTTTTGCCCATAATTATGTACATTTTTTAAATGTATAGATGCATATATTTTTTCAGGGATGAAATGATACTTGACTTGGTGGGTGAAAGAAAATTTACTAAAATCGAAATATGTTTTAGCCAAACCACAGCGCTGTTGAATTTATCTGTGATTTGAAGAGCAGACTTGCAGAAAATGTAAAATTTTGTGAGTGCATTTTAGCTTTAACTAGAGGCTATTCTTATTACATGTACACTTACATAAATAAAAAATAATTGTATCTAGAATGTTATTTGTCTTTTTTACTTAAATATAAATTAAAATCACCATACAAGAAAAGGGGTTAAAAAGAATGTGTATAAATTTGTTTGTTGTAAATTTGATCGATAATGTAAACTTCATATTTGTGGTAAACAGGAGTTAATCTAACAGATAATATAAAAGAAAATTTGGCTACCTGTTGCAAACTGGCACTTGAGGGATGTTGCTGCGGTTTAAACGTATGTGAAAAACTCGCAAGATAATGATCAAGTTAATGTATTTTATAGATCTAGAGGGCATCTAACTCTAAATATATATATATAGATAATAGAAGATCATTTTTTCTTTAACAAGCCTTCTGCTTTGTAGTTAATATTCTTCATTCTTAAAATAATATAAGATGATCAGGTTTAATTACCCTGTCATTTTATCAATATTTCTCATCCTAAGAATTGACTTAATCCATTGCATATACATATCACACTTATACTTATAGTAAAATAGGAAGGAACATCTTAATTGTGAGAAACTTTTATGACATAAAGCTTATTTTACTTAATGTGCCAAAAGTTTGAGGTTCAGCTATTCTGCACTATTTTTTACAAGGCTTATCTGTTGCATACAATTATACATAATACAGCAGTCTCCACCATAACAATTATTAGTTAAAGAAAAATATAGTTAAAAACAAAACAGACCCTTTCACAGTTTCAGGAAAACTTTTCTAAAGGCTGCTTCCAATTTTAGTTTTACTGTTAAGTGTAATATTTCAAGCTTTTTGAAATAGTGCAATGATCCTGTAGCCTTAGTCAACACAAAAGTCACAATGCTGTATGGGCTAGTGAGGATACCTTTTTGTACCGGTGCATCTAAACTAATACAATTTTTAACACAGAGCGTGAGCAATGACTTTAGGTTGAGTGGGTGTAAGGACCATGTACATTTTACTTACTCAATAAAAAAGGTAAAATTCTGTATGGGCTAGCGAAGATATTTTTGCACTAGGGTGCATCTAAATTAATACATGTAATATATGCTACAAAGAAATTAATTACCAGGTATTCATATTCTCTTGGAAAATCAAACAAAACTAAGTAAATTCTTGATTTTTTGTTTTGGTTTTCTTTTTTCTTATGGTGAAGGAGTGGGGAAAATATTCATTACAAAGACATCTGAGAAAAATGCGTAAAAAACCAAAATCTTTGCCAGGCTCATTTAACTGTTAATTTTTTATGTCAACAATTTGCACATGTATAATATAAATATATCAATTTAAATTTATAATGTAGGCCTTTAGAAACAATGTGCAATAAAGCAAAGTAAAAGAGACAGGACAGCGCAGTAACTTTGTATCTCAGCAAAAATTTAAAATCAACCAAACAAAAGTTTGCACTTCATTCTTTCCTTTTTTCGTTTTGCAAAAAAAAAAGCTTATAAATGCCCAAATATATTCTTAGAGGTTCAAAATAATCATTCAAAATTACCTTCGAGTCCTGAAATAACCAAGGATTTGCATCCAAGACAACTTCAAATCAACGCACTAGCCCATTAATTTTCAATAGTTTGTTGGATGCATCATGGTTCAGGGTTTTTTATCTGTTCGTTGAATGTAGGATGTTCCTTGAGTCCGAGTTCATTGTGTTCAAGTTCTACTGTATATTTCCCACGAATGTCAATTTTTGTTATTTTTCACATCTGTACTACTATTACTTTAACAATTGCGATATAAAGAAATGAAGTTAAGATGAACTTTGTTGTTGTTATTATTACTAAAAATATAAAAACAGCAACAAGTTATTCTCATTCAACACAGGTGATCAAATGCTCAATGTTTGTAATCTGATGAAAAATGGACATATATAAAATTGCAACGATTTCAAAAGAATGTCATGTTTTATGCTTCTTTTCTGGGGGCTCTGTGCTTGTTATTTCATCATCATCATCATCATCATCATCATCATCCTCATCCTCGTCATTATCGTCATCATCATCATCATCCTCGCCTTTTTCATCACCAATAAGATTTTCTGAAAATTGAACAGATCATAATTTAAATGTAAGATTGTACATGTATCCTCAATAATGAATGTAAATTGTAATCCTACTTTGACTTTACATCAATATATGGGACAGATTTGAGAAGAGTGGGAACAATAATTATAAACTAAAAGAATTGCAAGTTTAGAAACATGTATGTATTTTTTCTGAAATATAGAGGAGTTCTGTGAAATATTTTGAGGCACTAGCATCCTTTACTTTGATGTGCTTCATATTTAAACTTATTACTTTAATTTCATCCATGTAACAAGGGAAAAAAACTCAAAAATTTTTTTTAGTAAAAAAAAATAAATATTCTATACCGTAATTAGTAAAAAAGTTCTGAACATGAAATCTCATGAAATTTCAAAGCCAAATCAAATTTAATTTAGTTTAATTTAAGCCTCTTGATTCCTTGTGGAATATAGGGCTCCAATAACTCCCCTCCACCGGACTAGATTCTGGCTGGTCCTCTTCAGCTCAGCCCATGTGTTACGGGTCGCTTTTACTTCTGCCTCAGTGCTACGCCCAAGTCTGCTTCAGGTGTTGGAGCTTGCCTTTGCCTTGGGGATTCCACTCCAGGGCCTGCCTTATGTTGGATACATGCTCTCGAAGTGTGTGGCCTATCCAGCTCCATTTACGCTTTTTGATCTCTGTCTTGATGGGGGTTTGCTTTATAAATTCTGTCCCACAGTTTTTTTGTTTGAGACAACTTCGAGCCACTTAATTTTGAGGATGTTTCTGAGGCATTTGTTGGTAAATGTTTGCAGTCTATGGATCTTGGTCACGTGCCATGCTTCTGAACCATAGAGTACCACCAACTTCACGTTGGTATTAAGATTCAGATCTTGTTTTGGACTGACAAGGATGGAGACCTCCAGATTGGTCTTAGTTTACTGAAGGCATATCTGGCCTTCCTTATTTGGCATCTGATACCCTCGTCTGTCCCCCCGTCTCTACTTATGACACTATCAAGATAGACAAACTTCTCAACCCCTTTGATGTTTTCCTGATGCAGTCGCAGTGGATCTGCAGTCGGTTATTGATTTGCATGGCCTGTTTTTCCAACGTTTATCTGTAGGCAGTCTTCCCAGCTTCTGCTTCCACACAATTTAGCTTCTCCTGCGCGTCTACTCTTGTTGCTTTTGGAGGAGAAGGCTGATGTTGTCTGCAAAGTCCAGATCGTCCAGCTGCTTCATGAAGGTCCACGGGATACCTGTCCTTTGGCCTGTTGTAGACTGCCTCATAACCCAGTCAACCACCATAAGGAAGATCGTTGGCGAGAGCAAGCAACCCTGGTGGATGCCAGATTTCACATTGAAGGGCTTCGTTAGTTTCCCTTTCTGGATGATTTAATAAGTGGTGTCATCATAAAGTTGCTGGATTATGGTGACGAGCTCGGTTGAAAGCGATAGTGGTACACCAGTCTTCAGATGACATCTCGGTCGATGCTGTCGAATGCCTTTTCAAAGCCAACAAAAACTGCCGCTCCGGTGACATAAAATCTAGTGTATAGACAACATTTTTCATGTGCATACGCCATGTGATCCCATACAAGCAGTCACTGCTTAAAAATGTAATCTCCATCCCAGGGAATGCGCCTCTACGCCGTATAGTCCAAGCACGAGGAAACACAGTAAATAACACATATGTATTTCGTAAGACCTAGATATAGGAAAAAAATTTAAAACCACTTGACAAATAATTTTTTACTGTACCGTATTCAAATTGTGAGTTAAAATTTGGCTAGATACCAACTGAAAAGCATTACCTATTTATTTTGTGTTATGTAAATAGATTAAACTCTACTGACCAGAAATACCTCATTGTATACATTTTTTGTGAAGGAGAATAGCATTAACTTTTAGGAATTGTTACCAGCTGGATGGAAATGTATCTACTGGGGTGAAAATAGTGCCATGCCCCTAAGCAAATCTAGATCTAGATAGATCTAAGTCTAGTAGTAAATTTATAAAGAGAATAACACTGCCCTTGGGTCATAACACACAAAAAATATGTCTAAAAACATTTTAACTTATCCAAACAATGGGCAGTATACCCCTTGTCAAAACTTCAGAATCTGATGTCTCAAAGTCACTAAAATCAACATGCAACTCATGGTCTGAATCCTTTGTTGGTTTTTACAATCATATTCATATAACAAAGTGAAAAGAGAAAATCTCTAGAGCTCTCTCATGAAACCAGCAAACACGAAAGGTGTCAGAACTTTGGCAACCTCACAATACAATGAAATATAATCAAAAGACTTTCAAATAGCGCACAAATTCGACCTTATCGCAGTCAAGTGGTTAAACTAGGTGAATGCTTTGCGTTATTAGAAGGGAGGATCAAAGAATTTTAAATTTTAAATAATAATTTAAAAAAAAATAAAAAATAAAGAAATGTATAGATCTATCTAGGGCCTAAAGAAATAGATCTATCTAGATCTAGATCTATGAAGAAAAATGAAGTTTGTGTCACTATAGTGTAGGCCTATATTGTGAACAGCTGATAGCAAAATTTTGACAGCTAATAGAAGCAGAAAAATAGTGAATAGAGCGTAAGTCCTATGGACACTAGGCTATTTATTAGTTCAGATCTGATCCACTCTAATTACCATTCTCCGGTACGTCTTTCGGCCTTAGCTTGAGATTCGCCCTTTTACTTTTTTCATCTTCAATAATTTTTGTTAATAATTGATTGCATTTCTCTTGAACAAAATTAATGGAGTTCAATAAACCCGGGAAAGAAATGTCTCCATTCTCTTTTGCGATCGAGTGAGATATGTTTTCTTTCTTTCCATCGAGAAGTGTTATCTCAATGTTTACTGTACTGGAGGCTGCCATCTTTGCTGTTTAAAGTAAATTTGGCAAGAGTAATTTCCCATCACATTGAATAAGCTTAGTAATGGCTGCTCATAAGAAACCATACAAGACGAAACGATTCTATTTTGAAGGCACCAAATTTGACGCATGCCCAGCCTGTCTGTCTGCCCATCTGCCCCTCTCTCTCTCTCTCTCTCTCTCTCTCTCTCTCTCTCTCTCTCTCTCTCCCCCCT
>RQTK01000756.1:98230-112235 GCA_003991915.1 Elysia chlorotica
CTCTCTCTCTCTCTCTCTCTCTCTCTCTCTCTCTCTCTCTCCCCCTCCCTCTCTCTCTCTCTGTCTCTCTGTCTGTCTCTCTTTTACTAAAACATCATGTCGAAAAGCTTATGCGCTCACAGCTTCCTTGTGTGTGATGGGCACCCTCTGCTCAAACACATCCTGTATCAATACAACCATAACTGATAAATCCTGCACAAAAAGAGTAATATAAATGGTTTAGTTGGATAGATAATTATAATCTGTCTGGTATTTTTTAAATTTTTGAACTGCCCTAAATGCTTGAGAAAGCTTGCTCTCTCCTCCCTCTCTGAAGCAAAAGAAATGTGCACCTTTACCTAATTTCTAGCTGAAATATTAAGTTTATTAAACAGGTATTAGTAAAACTTGTCAGCGAATGATTGGCTGTCATTTATACAGCTCCAATCAAATCTCAAAAGAAAAAAAAATTCAACAACTTTAAATGATGTATATCTGCTGTACCTTAAATACTAGCTTGAGATCTCGAACAGCCCCACTTCTTGACAACCTCTCCCACTTGCTGACTGTGTCAGATAGGCGTTCATCATGCATCATGGCCCTCTCTGGTAAAACAATAATCATAAAAAATAATATTTATTTATGTAGTGCTTTTCCTCAACAAAGCCAAGCTCAAAGCATAAAATAAGTCACTATCAAGTTTATACAGAAATCTTACTAAGACTGGTTAAATACAAAGCATAAAATCTACATAAAATAATAAAATAACCTTGTTGGCACAACAGTTTGCAATCTCAAGTTTCTTAAGTTATGACATGTTTAATGTGAGATGAAGAATTTAATAAACTTAAGAACTTTGACTTCCACAACAATTATGAAAATGATTCTGCCGGTAAGCTACTCTAGGGTTGTATTAAACAACATTGAAAGAATTCTGAATGTTGACAAAATGAATGCACTCAGATAAAAAAACATTATGATAATGTCGGAAATTTATGCCCATTTCTCTTACGTATCTCAATATTATGATTAAGTTAAAACTTTGCTATAGCAGCTGCAGATTTTTTTTGTGGACAAAAATTCGTCACATACTCAGGAGCTATTAAGGTAAAGAAACCACATAAATACATACCTGAAGAACCCATGATTTCATAGATGGCAAAACACTCTGCATCTGATCTCATCCCGATCTTTGTTTTTACTGTTTTGATTACCTGGATAAAAAAAATTGGGAGTAAAATATTATAAACATGTCTAAACATCTCTCTTCTTTTGTGTTAAAAATGGAAAAAAAGAGGAAAGATTATATTTCTGGTTTTACTCTGGTAGTAAAATTATCAGCAGTAATCATTCATCATTAAAATATTTCTACAATACAATTTTGAAAAGTGTGGTAACCATTTTTTGTTGTTGCCATATCATTATATATGTTACTTTCAATTCTTAAAAAAAATTTCTATAACAAAAATCAAATTGTAGTGTTAAGCGTGTTTACCTCCCCACATGTGGCTGATGAGTCAAACTCAATCACTCTTTGTTCTCCATTCAGAAAGAAAACTCTTTGTGTTATGGGTTTTCTGGAAAAGATTGAATAGCAAGTTAGGTCACAAATGCAATATCAATGTCTTTGTGCGTATTATCACAAACACTGTTATGAATCAGCATGTTCAAATAATGTTTCCAAAATATCTTTTTAGAAATACTCAATCTAAAAAGTGAGTTCTTAAAGTTGTACAATATTCTACTACCTCACGCTACAACTTTTGTATAAATTTTAAAGAGACAAATGAGTTGGATCAAACTATGTAAGAACCATCACATACTTTCATTACAAAAGATTACTCATTTCTTTCTTTTTCATAAAAATCTCTTTATTTTTCTTTGCACTGACACCAGACGCCTTTGAAAAAATTAGGCATATTAGCATTAGAATGAATCAGTCTGACAATATCTATATATAAGACTGAAAAAGGACCAAAATATAAAAGGCTTACTAACCTTTGGATAATGCACTGGATTTCCTTTATTGAAGGAGCAAACTTTCTTCTCCTCTTTTCTATTGTTCTTGTTAGGCACTAAAAAAAGAAGAAAAGAAAAAGTTAAGAATATGCATTAATATTCTTTTTCATTTTGAAAAATTATACATGACATCAGTGCACCTCTGCCAAAATGTAAATGATATATTGTTTGAAAGGTGATGATGAGATCTATCTAGCAAAACTCTCAGATTAGAAATGGGCTGATGGGTTTTTGATTCATCTTATAAGAAAGGTGTGTTGAGAATATAAGGCAAAATTATAAGGAAACAAAACAGTTTTTATTTACTATCTGAAAAGTGGCAAAAATGACTTATGCCAAAATCGTAGCCCAGTGATGATAAATAACTTTCAAAGGCATTAGAATAACATTCACAAATTCTAGCATTACGAAAAAGTTAGTAGGAGATCAAGGAAAATAAATATGATACTATTATTAATGTAGGAATAAATATAGAGAATAAAAGAAAAGAGCATCAGCCTCACCTTAAGGGCAAACCTCGCAAACATGCCCTCCTCCGTTGTAGCATCCAAAGAGCACTTCTTGAGGTGGCACTGGACATACTTCTGCACTCTAGAGTTTGCAGGCGCCAGAGTGCTCACAGTGACTGCCATCAGCTGCCAGTTGCGACAGTTTACACTGCTGTTGGGATCTGGTGATGGAAAGAATGAAAGAATAGTGTATTAAAATATGATTGTAATTGAATTTAAGAAAAATACTTTGATACAAGAATGTAAAGCTTAATATTTTTCTGTGTGGTAAATTTAAACAGTGCACGTTGCATGAAATTAAAAATAATTAACAGACAAGAACATAGATGAGGTGGTTTTGCGATTCTTGTATTTTGCATATACTTCAAAATCTTATACATATATTTTACTTTTTCTTAAAACTTTCTCAATTTATCTATCAATAAAAAAAGAGAAATTGTCTTCTGCACTTGAACTTTCATCAAGTGCAGTGTATGCAATGGATACAAATATAAATAATAAAAAAATATTAAAAAACACTTTCGTTTTGACAACACTTTCCTTTAGTTTCAAATAATCAGATTTAAAACTTCAAGTCATAAATTGAGAGAAATTCATATTCTTACTTGTATTATGGCAAACATAAAGATATCAGGTTAAGAAAACATTCTTCAAATATGCCTCACATTATCTGCCTGGACAAAAAAAAATTATTTAAAAAAAAACAAAAAAAAACTTAGCACTATCTTGGAGCTAATCTCCATTAAAGTTTATTGTAATTTTCACTTAAAAGGTGAAATTTTTTTCTTTTTTTTTCTTTTAATGGGAAGTTGATTGCCCATTGTCAAACAATATTCTGAGTAAGAAGAAAGAAATGAAAATAATAGAAAGCTCTACAGTACCTAAATAAGCATCACATACAACTTGCGCCATATTAAAACCTTTTCAAACACAACACTTTTATTTTATGTTGCTAACAAAAAGTCACATAAGGCTGAGTTTTATATTTTAATACTACAAAATACAGAATTTAGATTGCAGTTGTCCTAAAATTAGTTTTCATCACATAGAAATGAATGAAAGTGTCACACGGTACAATATAGTCTTTTCTACTTTTATAACTAATGGGGCAGAATACAAAAAGTTGAAGATAAAGGAAATGCAAGAAAAGAGAAAAGGTCAAAGACAGCAAATATAAATAGCAAGCAAAATTACAACCCAAGCATTAGAATAAAGCGGGGCAGGGAATAGATGTAAAATTTCAGTTGTTTTTTTTGTTTTTTTTGGTGTTTTTTTGTTATTTCAAATTTAAAGAAGTACAAAAAAATACATTTTGGCTAGTATTTGCACTAATCCTAATTGTTCTCATCCATTACTTTGTCCCTTGAATTTTTAAAAACCATCCCATTCTAAATGACAGCAAAAGAAAATCAGGAAATCAAGACAGAAAACAGTACATGTCAGTAACAACACTAGTGGTATTAACAAATCTATCAAGCTTGTAAGGTTTCAATCACCAATAGATTAAATTAAAGGTTTAAGAACAAAGAAAATGAGACAGGAGTAAAAAACAACCCAACATTGTTTAAGTATTTTGAAGACAGAGAAGTGCAATTCCAACTTACGTGGCTTGGAGTTGTGTTTATTATCTGCCCTGGCCAATAAACAATAGTTACGTTATGGTTTCAAACATGCAAAGCCACATGAACATGCTGCCGTTCCTTTTTTTATACATGGACATTTATGGTGCAAAAAAAATGCAAAGCCACTACCATATTAATATTCACTTCAGTGTGGAAAATAAAATTAAATGTTTGAAAAAACTCTTTAAAAAATAAAGAAAAAAGTATGAGTGTGTATAAATAAAAAATGTTCCATTATGTACATAAGGTAAGTAAAAGTAGTGATTCGCAACAACATTCGCCACAGTAAGGTTTAAAAAAATTTAAAACAACGACAAAAAAACAACAATAATGGCTTGCTTTGCTATTTTGAAGAAGTGAGTATATACAAAATGATAATAACATATAAACAAACAAATATAGCATTTTAAATAAATAAATATAATAAACATTGATCAAACAAATTTTACAAACTTAATTAAGCTCATAAGAAAAAAAAATGACAACATCAAATGTTAAGATAAAAAAAACAACAACAACCACCCAAACAACAACAAAACCATGCTGACATAGCTACATAAATTACAACAAACATTTGGATCAGCCAAACAATCTATTTGCAAGGTGTTTTTGTGTGTCACAATATTGAAATTTAAAAAAAGAAAGAAAAAAATCAATGCTATAGGTATAATCAAAGTCAAGAAAGAATTTACTTACCAGGGTGGTCAGTGGTCTGCTTCACCAACTGCAGGTAGAACTCATTGCAAATGAAGTCGCTCTCCAGGCAGCGTTGCATGAGGTTCTGCACTAGACTCGTTCTTTCTGGGTCACCAGATTCCTCTGTTGTAAACAGAATTGGAATGGAACTTGAATGCATGCAATTCTGGTACATTTTAAGGCAGAGCAACAAAATAAAAATACTTTTATATGTACTTATGTTAAGAGATAAGCACCACAGTCAGTGTGCCCCTAAAATTGCATTGAGATTAAACTCAGTGATGCATGATGTAATCTAATTTGTACTTCATACATTTTTTTTAAAATTTTTGTTGTTGTTGCTCTCAATTGTATTATTATTGCTTTCATTATTATTATAACTGTTGTCATCATCAACATTATTATCATCACTATTATTATTATTATTATTATTATTATTATTATTATTATTATTATCATTATTATCACTACTCATCATCACATAAATCAAACCAACCAACCAAAAAAAATCAGCATGTTCAAGATTTTTGTACCACATCAAATGATTTGAAACATTTTTTTTTAATATCATAATATGCTTAAGGAAATTTAATTACTTTTATGTGAAACAGATCTGAAACTTGATAAAATAATAATTTAAAATACATATAAGCTTTAGGAGTTGTTTTTTTTATATTCCAGACAAACAATATTCTTTTCCAATCCTAACCTGACTCTTCAATGCCAGCAAAGACTAGGATCAAGGTGAACATCTTCACAGCAGAATCCTCCAGGCTGGGATCATGGATGACTGTCAGGGACTGCCTGATGGCCGACTTGCTGTAAGACCAGTAGTCCAGGCTAAAGCTTGTGCTGCTGTCACTGCTTGACAGACTCCGCAACTTGTCGAGCTTGGATTTGGTAAGCCTGGTTGATAGCATTGGGAAAAAAAGTTAATTAGTTGGTTGATTTCATACTGTCCAATATTATCAATCAGGCTTGGACAGATCGTAAGACTAATAAGTCTGACAATTTTACATGCTGCCACAGAGAAACAGTGTGGGGATACCAGGACTCCTGTATCCGCTGGTCACATTATACTGACACCAACCCAACCAGTGGGAGAAGTTGAAGTGGTTTTTTTTTAATACAAAATTTGAAGGGAAATGTAAAAAAACAACTGTATAGTTATCTAACAAAAAAACTATTTTATATTTACACAAAGTGCTTCAGTAGATTGTAAACCTACCGTCTGAGAGTGTTCTTCAAGAAGCCTGAGCCCGACTCCTGGGCTGGACGCTGAAGCAGGCGACACTCTGAGAGAGCCTTCCTGCAGCGCACTAGCTCCTCGTACAGCTTCAGTTTATCCTCATCCGACATCTTCATCTGTGGAATTAAAAAAGAAACTTATCTCTGGATAACACCTAATACTCCACATCAGCAACTGAGCCATACCAGGCTATATGGGTTTAACATCTCCTAGGTTCCCCTGAGGGGCCCTATTCAGGACTTCGTTTTTCACATTATATGGACACCAACCCAACAAGTAGGGAAGAACCGCTGCCCTTAGAGCAGTGCTCAAACCCTGATGTGCTGTTTTAGAAGACGATGGTCTTACCCCATGCTCTACCATGGGTCCCAACTCCAACTATTTGAGAACTGTTTGGGGGGGGGGGGGGGGGTGGGGTGGGGTGGGGTGGGGGTATAAATCTAAAACACTTAAATTGTTGGTTCTTTTTTTCGCTGGTGGACTTTCATAAAGAAAGGATTTATTTTGTATCTTCATCCAAAGTTTTTTTCATTATAGTGAAATATTCATATCCAAATATAATTCAAGCTTATAAATATTCATAACTGTAAAGCCTATCTTTCTGATGGTTTGAGTTGAAACATGTGAAAGTTAAATTTTTAGTAAAGGTTGATGAACTGTGCTAGATGTGAAACTGTTGTTTCATGCAAAATAAACAACATATAATCTATCAGTCGCTACATTTCTGTTATGATAAAAGGTTAAATATCTTTTAGATTGAGGTAGTTTGATTTAACCATATAACTCTAAAAAAAAGTCTAGAGCATTATCACATTTATATTTGCTGAAATTGTTTAAAACCTACCTTTTTCAATCCTTCACTCTCTGCCTTCATCCAGGAAGCGTGATTGGGTGAGTAAGACGCAATCAAATGACCAACATCATCTTTCTGTGCACACTCAAACACAAACGTTTTCTGAGCCAGACCAGCCTGCGCTGCCGAGTAGAGTTCTAGGGTGATGTAGTTCTCATTGGCATCCATCTGGATGGACTCAATCTCGTTGAAGCGGAAATCATGGATGACAGATTTGTCCTTGGTCCTGACAAACTTGACACCATCCATGTTGACAGCCAGCAACGAGTCGCTGGTGTGTGACCACATGCCTTTATGCATGATGGGGAACAGGGTGCAGCCGTAGAGGGAGAACTGTTTCACACAGGTCAGATACCAGACCTTGGCTTCCAGCTCACTCTTGTCCCCTCCGTAATGCTGTGGAGTATAAATATTTTGTCTTGTTTAGCTATGGTTTGCAAGAAAAGCGATCTGTTATAGATAAAATAAAAAAAAAAACAAAAACAAATAAAACCTTTGTATTATTTTTACCATTCTTTATTTGTAAAATACAATTAATAATGATAACATTATTATGATTTGTGAATCGGATGAGCCATAATTCACAGAGCACTTCCATTTTTGTGACACAACTGTAACAATTAGGTATAAACTGTATCTGAAAGACAAGCTTTATAAAAGTGAGATGAAAATAAAAAAATTTGACCAAAAAACATGATGCATTTTTAACGCTTTGGAAATCAGGATAAGCAGATTAAATCCTGTTGTCTGAAAATATTTTGTCATATTATTTTTGCACGAGTAAGTTTGAAATAGCTTCTTTTTCTAGAAATATTAGTAAAATATACTAAATTAACACTTCTTAATCCTAAGGTTATTTTTTATCCTTTTGTGACTTGATACAATTAAAAGTCTATTCTTAAAATCTATTGGCAATATCTACTTACCATGTGTGCTTTAGCCACCTCCTGCGACCAGTTTTTCCCTGAAGAAGCGAGAATGCGCTTGCAGAGGTACTGGTCTGCCTCACTGTAGCGGAACTCTTTGTTTGGCTCATACTGACCCCATATTACCTGTAAGGAAACATGAAATTGTGAAATTGCCTAAATTCAATCCATTACGTGCAACAAAATTTCAACACCAAAATTTGAAAACTATACTTAATAACATTTGTTTGAAATAATCTAAATCAACAAATCAACACCCCTTTCTTTCCTTTTTTATTTCTTCTTCCTTTGAAACTTAGTATGTACTAGACTACCATTAAACGATTGATGAAATATTTGCAAGACAATTTGAGATTATGCCAAGACTCTGCGAAGAACAAAATCAAATTAATATTTATATCTTAGATTTGGTATCAAATGAGCAAAAAAAAAAGTAAGTGCAATTACTTACCTGGGCTTGCAAACCAGCTAGTTGAAGTCCAACCTTATCAGAAACACTGTACTCATCGCACTGAAAATTAAAACAGAGGGTCAAAACAAATCAAATTTTATTGAAAAAATGTTTGTTTGCTTCCTCTTCAGATTGCACTCAGCCTCTTTGAGACTATAATAAACATAAACAGCTGGGATCAGGGGCAGTCATTTGATCTACTTAAAAAGTATATGGACATTAATACTTCATTAATCCAAATGATAACTAAAATCAGAAATGTTTTCCTTAATTGCCTAAGACAAGTTAACTTACATATGAATGCCAATGTTGCAAGGTGTCCAGGTAAGAGCAATAAAATGTGATAACTAAGTCAGTATGTCAGGTTACACTTACCTTGACCACCTTGAACACAGCCTCTGCATAAAGCAAGTGGTACTCCACCGGGTCATTAGGAATATCGTGCACATGGCGATATACCCTCTTTCGGAAAACTAAGCGCGAGTCATCTCCACCCAAAGCCATCCTGGGTCCCTTTCTGGACATGGTTTCATATTTACTAGGCTGGGCAGACATCTTTTGGGCCCTACATATGTTGTAAAAAATAAAAGAAAATATTTAAAAAAAAAAAAGATAAGCAAAAGTGCTTTATAAATCCCTGGAGGAAAATTAAACAAATGACATGCACATGAGCACAGAGCATAAAACAAATACGATATATATTATAATTAGGAAGGAAATAGAAAAAAGGCTGAGGTGTATGTGACAATCACAATTTTAGCATATCTTTTTATCAAGCCAAATTGTACATAAATAGAGATAATTGTGATAACAGGACAGATTTAACTGTGCTTAAACAGCCATGAAACCAAAACGAAACATCTTGTATGTTTATTAAATATATTGTTATTTCTGAGTCTGAGTCCTTTGTTCCAAAGTTTAACATGGTGACTGCTTTAAATCGCCAGCCATGTTTTCAGCAACTGAGATATAAAAAAATTTAAAGAACAGAAAGGTGATGTTTTAATTGCGGTTCTATGCACATTTTGTGGGAATATAAAGAGAAGGGATTGTTTGGAAAGGAATACATTGCCAGCTTAAAATAATTGTGTTCACGTACCCTTCCCATTGGGCCAAAATATCCGCTATATACTCATAGCTGCGAACAAATCTTTCACTTTCTTGGGTTGCCTGTAAAAAAAAAACCAACCGATATATTTTACAGATATGAATAGGTATTCTTTCAATAATATGAATTTTTAATCCTTTTGTGGAATGAATAAATACTTTTGTAGTGATATGAATATATATTCTTTTGGTAACATGAATACAAATTCTTTTGGTGATATCAATATATACATATGAATACATTTTTCAGCCATAATAAAAGACAAGTGAAGCAGTCCAATGCAATCATCATTGGGCTAGCAGTATGGTATTTCGCAGAAATAAGCCATTTTGACATCAGTATATCAATGTGTTTGTTAGATTAGTATCTATACAATCGCCAAGATAAAATTAAAATTCTTTGTTGTCGTTTTTTTAATTGATTAAAGAAATACAGAAGTACAATTTGGACTACTAACATGTGATGAAATCATTTTTACAAGATTGTCAAAACTACATCATAAGATATATAAACCATCTGCTAGGCAGTGACAATATGTTTCGGAGCATTCAATGCATACCTCATAGAGGGCCCAACCCTCCACAGAGTGCAGGCCAATGCGTCGCGCCACCTTACACAAAACCTCCTGAGTTGTGTCCACAGGGTGGAGGCTGATGGCCTTGGTCTTGCCATCCATGAAGAAAACCTTACAGATGATGGGCCTAAGGTTCTGGATGCTCTGTGCATTTGAAAAAAATTTATTTATAATAGGGCGATGGGGCAAAAAATCTTGACAGTTAAAAAGATGAAAAGTTGCTACTTGAATATATGGATCTACCAGGATTGCCAAATCAAATGGGAACGTATTGGCGCTGGGGTTAGTGCCCGCTGCAGGAGGTCCAGGTTCGAGCCCCGCTCTAGAGCCGCATGTTTTTCTACTGGTTGGATCAGTGTCAGTGAAATGTGACTGGTCAGGTCCATGGTAGCTTTTCTGGGGTACTGTCATCATAGAGAAACTTTCTTACGATCTAGGAGATATTAAGCTTGGAGATAATTTGTCATCCCCAACAAAGTTTTACCAGGTTGAAATGATATAGATGCACTTTGTTAAGATGTTCCCGGAACACCACACAAATACTAGCGCTAATGTCACTGTACAAAAAATGAATGATTTGATCATGGATTTAGCTTTGTATAAATCTGCGCCAAATGGCTTAGAGTAGGATCTGAAGACAAATAGAAAGAGAAAATACTGCAAATTAATGCCTGAGTAGCTAATAATTTGGGTGTAAAAGAAGACTTGAATGCAGATCACGTTTGATTAGTGAAAAGCATATATGCTTCAAAGCCTAGGTAAAGGGTGTAGAAAAAAATGTTTCTCTTTGCTTTGTGATAAGAAAGTCTTAAATTTAAGTTTGTTTTGTTTTATGGATTTTTTTTTTTAATATTTCAATTTGTGTTTTTTTTAAAGGAATTTAAATAATTTTACTTTTACACCTATGAACTACAAAAAAGTTTTTTGCTTAATATCCTACAACAAGAAATCCCACAAATTCTAGGTTTTTATATGGAAGCTACACACAAACTTTATCTATAACAGTCTTACCATTATTTCCATGGTGGAGGGTGGGAACCTTCTAGTAGTTGCCCGTGGAAGGGTGAGCTGCCTGTAAGCCATCATAGCAAATCTGCCCCCTACAGGATCCGAGCAATTACGCTTCACATACGACAGCAGGTACTGCATGCAGGGGAGAATGACAGACAATACAGGGTAAAAAAATCTTTTATCTATCAATAAAAAAAATGGCTAAAGAGAATGTGATTTTGAAAGGAGTTACGTAAGTCATTTGGAAGTTGTGAGCTCTACTTTAAGCTTTAGTTAGCTCACCAAGCAATAGCACCTGCAGACTAGTGAATAAAGAAGCTTAATGATGGGACTTAATATAGTTTTTAAAACGGAAGCCAAAGCACACAAATGGGAAAACATTTTTTGAAAAGTCACACTCCCTATAAACAATAATTTTCTTTTATCTTTTCATTAAAATAAAAAAAAATATATATCCTTCACAGAGCACTCTTAAGGTGTTTAGATTGGACTACTAAAATTTCCATTATTTCAGGTAACTTGCGAAAGCTAGACAAACAAAAAGGCTAGTAAGTGGGATAGACAAGGAATTTTTAAAATCATGCAAATATTTAAAACTTTTGTAGCCCATTGTTCCATGAAATACTCAAACGATTATTATCAGGTTTAAAAATGTATCGCAAATATATCCATAACATTGCTCCAAAGAAAATTTCCTGCAATTCCAACAACTGTCCATTTCAAATAAAGGGCAATAAAGACAGGATGCTAGTACTAGACATATATATATATAAAGGAGAAAAGGATATCACAAAACTTTGGTTGACACAATCTCTTCATAGCTATCAAGTAAAATCACTGACAGACCACCTAATATAGGTTTTTTTTTTGTTTGTTTGTTTGTTTTTATTAAAAGTCTAAAGAAGATTTAAAAAAAAAGGATCACAACATTGTGGTTGAAAGACTTCTCCATAGATCACAAATATATATACACTGACAGGCTAACATCTAACAAGTCACCGACAGAGACTTTTGTTTTAAAAAAGAGTCTAAACAAGAAAGGACAAAAGAACACTTCGATATTGTGGCTGACACAATCTCTACATCCAGCAACTGAAAAATCATTGCCAGACGTAGACCCACCTTGTGCAGGTTTTTGCTCGGTGAGAACGCAGCCGTACACAGGCACAACAGGACCCAGGCCTGTCTCAGCGCCTCAGGCTCCGGGTTCTCGTTGGTCTGGCGGAGAAGCTGGACGAGGATCTCATCCCGGAGCTCGATGCGATCAATTCCAGTCTTGACCACTGTCTGGATCGTGGCAAAGGCTGCCTCGTCCTTCATCTCGTCCCGCATGAATTTGGTCATTTCCTTTGAGGAGGGTGAGAAATGAGAAGACAAAAAGGTTTGCTTAAATTAGAGAAATTACACCAGGAATATAATTCTATATTTTAAGATAAAATAAAATAAACTGTATTCATCCTCAAGGGAACTTAAAGTTGGATATACCAGCAACATCAGCAACTTGACTTTGATATTGAATTTTACATAACTCACGAGGAGCATGGATTTCTTATCTCCCACCCCTCATACATCCATATAAAATATATTGGAGAGGTTATTGCTTCATTTTTTTTAAAGAGACTTCCATTTTCAACTCTATCCTTGCAAAATGTTTATAACCTGTTAGTGATTATCAAATTAGGAAAACTAAAAGAACCTAATCTTAATTTGTAGACACATGTATCAGTTAAATGTTAACAAACGCATATGTATACCTTAAAGATGTGACATGCATGGTGTATGTTTTCTGCATCATGAAGGTGTATATGTGAGGTGGGAATGAGTCCATTTTTACAGTATTTCAGCATCTCTTCCTTGGTGAGGCAATCCTGGAAATTGATAAAAACATGTTAAGTTAAAATATGCTTACATCTATCCACGAGTCGTTCTCAACTAGATCTAGATCTAGATATAAAATATAATGGCAACGAAGATTAAGATAACTTAAAAAAAAAAACCCAATAAAACAACGAAAACAAAAAAATGACAGCAGATAATTATAATAAAATTTAAAGTAAAAAAAACAACAAAAAACATCAAAGACTAACCCACCCATCAAAAAAATCCATAATTGCAATATTAAGTAATTCAGGAGGTGGAAATGGTTATGTCGTGACCAGTAAGCTCACTTGCTGTACCGTGAATAACCACATAATTAAATTCCAGCAGCGATTATAAACACTGAAATAGACCTACATGTCGCTGGTTCTAGTTTCGATCTCTGGCTGCTTCAACCAGATGACGAGGTCGGCCCAATCCTGTCTTCCCAGTGACATTCGTCCAAATAAATATAATTATGCGACTCGAGGGACGTTAGGCTATCGGATTATCGGAACTTATGACTTGAAATAGCTGATAATTTAAATTCTTTAAGTTTTCGCTTTTCTCCTCTTTACGGAGCAAATCAGTGATCTTCAAAATGCACTGGCGACATGCTTTCGTTTGTGAACTTCATTTGGCACCTTGACCATAACATTATATTCTTAAATATTGCTTTGTTCTTTATGAGACCTGGCGTCACAATTACAACGACGCTATAAGTTTAAAACTCGCCGTAAGACTAAGAATAAGATGTCTTAAGACGACTTGGAAGGTTACACAGCGCATGTTACGTTGCACTTACAGCTCAAGGTCGGAAGGGAAAACTATTTTTGTGAAAAGGCTTATTATCTTGGATAAGTTTTAAGTCCTCTGCAAATCCAATGACCTTTATGAGGAATCAGGATGAGTGGCTGAGGTTCGAACCGCAGAACTTTTGCTCTTCATTCAGTTTCTAGAGCACAACCACCTGAGCTATCTAGCACCCCCACTTATGTAGTGATTTACGAGATGCGAAAAAAGAGGTTTAATTTGCGTCATCTCGAGATTGATGTTCCTTTTCACAACAATTTAAATAATAATAATAATAATAATAATAATAATAATAATAATAATAATAATAATAATAATAATAATAATAATAATAATAA
>RQTK01000756.1:121667-143306 GCA_003991915.1 Elysia chlorotica
AGAGAGAGAGAGAGAGAGAGAGAGAGAGAGAGAGAGAGAGAGAGAGAGAGAGAGAGAGAGAAAGAGAGAGAGAGTTTATGAAATGCAAATATGATATTAAAATCAAGGAAGTTTCAGTCAAGATTTAGACAGAATTTCATTTACGACCCTTTAAAGCACTGTCAGATGTCTCCAAAAATAATAAATTTATTACGTATTTAACACGTAAATACGCACTCGCATGTTCAAAGCAGTCTTTTTTATAATCCATAAGAGGCAGGTTAATTTCATCATTTATTATTTTACAACACCACAATACTAATCCCAGTCCTCAATGATTACTGACATTCTACGTTTCAGGCAACCCCAATGGTCGGTTGTCCATTTTTCCCAAAGCAATTGCACTAAACCTGTGGCTCTGGTTCGGATTTGAACTCGCAACCATCTGTTGTTGGTTTGGACAATATCTTTTATGCTAGACAATATGCCTCCCCACCCGGCTTGTTTAAAATGCTGATTGATGTCATTTTTTGTTTTGTTTTATTTTGTATCCTTTTGTTGATACTGTAATTTGTACTTGATTTACGGATGACACTGCTGGTTATAAGTTTAAGACAAAAGAGATTAAAAGTGAAGACAAAACAGATAGGTGAAATCGAAATGGTGGAGCTGAGCGCGGAAGAATGACCATTCTTCAGACGTAGGTTGTTTTTCAACACAGATTTAAAGAAGGAATTGGCTGCATTAATTATCCCGACCCAAGTACACACAATCCTCCCCGAAATACCTTTCACTACTTCACACTATGTGGACTCACCCTCTCCGCCTCCTTCCACAGCTCGTCCAGCGTGTCAAACTCCTCGTTGATGCTCTCCAGGGCCGCGGCCTTGGTGGATGCCGTCATCGCCTGGCCGGCCTTGACCTCTGCGCGCTCCTCCTTGAGGAAGTCGAACATGGCGTCCAGGTCCATGTTGGAGGCGGACACGGCGGGCTGGCAGTGCGTCCACATCGACTCGATCAGGTGCGTCAGCGACTCCAGCTCAAGCTGGGATTGCCTGGGGCAGGTGGGTAGAGAAAAGGATTAATATTTAAAAGGTTAACTATACACAACGAGTGTACATTTTCAGTAATGGTAATTATGGAGTATAGAAAATTTCGACAGGTTGCTTTTTGAAATGCTTCAATGCTGTGCAGTTAAATCTATATGCTTTCATAAATATACAGTCGGGCCCGCCTAACCAAGAAATATTGACACCTTTTTCTTAACAGGTAAGGCAGACTGCGAATGACAATATTTACATACACTTCGATTGTATGAAAGGATCGCGCGCAAGCCATGTCCCTAGATAACAGGGCGAACGTTCTAATCCCACAGCCACCAACGTTCATTGAGGGGGAGATTCGAAAACAAATAAATCAGCTATTAACTTTGAATGATGCTTTCAATTCCTGTAGGGATCGGTTATTGTTTTTATTGTCATCTATAAAAAGAAATAACATATGAAGGCAGGCGAAAGAAAAAAATACCATATGAATAAACACATAATAGCATCCCAATATCACCATCTCATTTTTATACTAGGTTATCTTAGTTATAATAGCCTTATTATAACATCACATAGAGAAAAGAACACAAGAAAACAAAGTGTAAAGAAGCTAAGTACAGTAATCTTATAAACAGAAAACATGAAAAGAGAGGACAGGAAAAAACCCTAAACAGTGTCTCTAGCCCAGCATTAGACTCCAGCTCAAGCTGGGATTGCCTGGGCAGGTGGGTAGAGAAAAGGATTAATATTTAATAGGTTAACTATACACAACGAGTGTACATTTTCAGTAATGGTAATTATGGAGTATAGAAAATTTCGACAGGTTGCTTTTTGAAATGCTTCAATGCTGTGCAGTTAAATCTATATGCTTTCATAAATATACAGTCGGGCCCGCCTAACCAAGAAATATTGACACCTTTTTCTTAACAGGTAAGGCAGAGTGCGACAATATTTACGTACACTTCGATTGTATGAAAGAATCGCGCGCAAGCCATGTCCCTAGATAACAGGGCGAACGTTCTAATCTCACGGAACGGTCATTGTTTTAATTTTTTTCCATCTACTCGTATAACAAGAAATAGCATATGAAGGCAGGCGAAACGAAAAGAATACAATATGAATAAACAAATTACAGCATCTCCTTATCACCATCTCCTTTTTATATTAGGTTGTCTTAGTTATAATAGCCTTATTATAACATCACATAGAGAAAAGAACACAAGAAAACGAAATGTAAAGAAGCTAAGTAAAATAATCTTATAAAAAGAAAACATGAAAAAAGAGGACAGGAAAAAACCCTAAACAGTGTCTCTAGCCCAGCAATACATAAACAATAAGTATAGTGGGTTGTTTTATATATAAATTTAAAAAAAAATGCCTGAAAGAATGCTCACAGGCTAGGCAAAATAAAAACGAATATATGATCCTTTGCACAAAATGTTCTGCAAACCCAGCGATAACGACTCAGACTAAGAACAGAATACATTCCTATTGCATCCACGCAACGAAAAAAAAATGTGTGTGTAGAGAAGTGATAAACTGAGCGAAAAAAAGGATAAATTTTTCTTTCATTTATCATGAAGACGGGTGAAATGTTTGGATTTCAGAAAAGAAAAAGTTTTATCTCAGTGTTGGTGAATATCAAGAGGCAAAGAAAAGAACTTCCCCCTTGGCCATGATTTAACTAATTTAAACTTGCATTAAGAAAGTAGCTTAGGATACCGTGCGTCTGGGTTGGAATTCAGATTGAAAGAAAATGTTCTAAATTGGCTCAACTAAAATAATAAATGAATTGCATCGAAAAAAAGTAGTAATCATGAGATAGCTTGTAAAAATACCTAATTAACGAACACTTTTAAGGATGAATTTTTTCATATGATATATTTATTATAAAAATTTATAAATAAATTTACTGGTGGGGTGGGTGTTGGGGAGAACGAAAAGGGAAGTGGGACAGACGAACCAATGTTAGTTCATGGAGCACAAAACAAAATAGACACACATAAAAAAAAAAACAACGATCATGCATACAATAGATTCACGGGTACATAATCAAACCGCTGAATTTGAAGTGTGCTATAACTAAAAGTTATATTTTAAAAAGTTTTCACAAAGAGTTACCTAACTGTAAAAAGCGCTTATAAGACATCATTGTAAACATTTTAACTAAGCTATGCAGTGTGCGCATTCAAAAAAGAAAAATATTTATTGCGTATGTCATAATTATTCGTTTCTGTCGAAATTGTTTTCCACAACGAGGTACCTTGCTGTGAAAAAGCTAATAGGCAATATTTGTAAAAATTCGTTTTAATCTCTCGTTTTTGCGTTTGATCAATAGGTATTTCTGATCTTTTATTTGTACACTTTAAGAGAGTAAATTTACCCAAAATGCTCTTAGTCGTATTTACAGATCATTGTGTGTCTTAGAGTAGGCTTAATTTTATCCTCTGATTTTACAATTAAACAAGCATTCCATCGAAACGGTGCAGTGTACACATTACAATGTGCACATTTAAAAAATCAATATTTATTGCGTAACTATGTCAGATTCGTTTCTGTCAGAAAATTCCAGTTTAAGACTTCCGTCTTTAGTTGCATTTAAAAAGTCAGATGAGCAGGAGTTTTTGTTTCTCAGTGGTTTCTCAGTGTTCAACTCAATACGCTCAAATGAGCAAAATGGAGAATGTTTGCATAATCTAAAGATCATTTCCGCGTAAATCTATGACACTTAACTAATGCGTCGCACATTAATTTTTGTAGAATTATCTGCCCCCGCTAAAAAACCTGTGCCATAATTATTATTTTTGGCTTAGCACCATTATAGTAAGATTGGGCTTTTAGCAAGCAAGTCATTAAATTTTCAAACTTTTTCATTACGTTTGCAGCTTTTTAATGGTCTCATTCCCGTCCCTCGATACACCAATTTGTGTTCACATTATTTTATGAATGGGTTTAAACAAAAAAGTGTGAATTGAAGTTACGAACAACAAGCTAAACCGCTTTAGCCTAATCGCCCCTACAAACATAAAAATGTTTACAACGGACGCACTACTTGAATAGTCAAAATAAGACTATGGAAATAATTGTTGAATAAAAAAAGAAAGTTATACATAAGAAGAACTTGTATACATAAAACATCTTACTTTAAAAAAATTGCCTAGTAAAAAAAAAATTGCCTAGTAAAAAAACAACAACTAGCAACCATACTTATTTGGTTCAAACGCATAACACAGGGATATTAAAAAGTTGTAAACGACAAACTACAAAAGATAAGCATGTGTATTACCTCTTTGTGAAAACGACACTTGTATCCTCTAACTTTTATACCTTTAAAAAAATTTTAAGGGTCACTTTATATACCTTGAGATTTTGACGAACCTGCACATGATGTAAATCACTCAAGTCAAAGGTCTAACTTTTTAATTTGTGTATGCCATTTCATTATTGCGATTTTGACATGTAAGCTATCGCAAACTGGCAAGGTAAATTTCTGAGAATACGAAACTATGCCATAATTATTAAGACGAGCGCCAAAATTTATTACATGTAGTTGCAAATTTCAGCCGTACACTCCAGATTTGAAAGTTTACATGTTAATATTCATTTTAGCTCTGGTCGTGAAATTGAAAGTACAAATTTATTGGTATTCTTTTCGAGTGAAATTTTAAAACTTGCCCTTAGTCTTTGCGCTCTTTTAAAAAGTATTGCCAATATTCGAGTTTCACAAATTTAAACTCCGCGAATATACTCTTTCTAAATTCAACTATTGGGCAAAGCTGAACTGAATGCGGGTTATCAAAATTAATGATAGTGTTTAGATTTCAAATGTACACTAGAGTCAAAAATTTCTTGTTTAAATTTTTTTCTCTGTAAAGCGGCTATAATAATAACACGGGGAAAGGGTTGGAAGAATCACACACACACACACACACACACACACACACACACACACACATACACGCTTAAAACTTTTCTTTAACTTTGTATGAACCTACCTATCAATTCACAAGGAGTGATTATAAATTACGGCACATGAAGTCACAAATCAAGGTAAAGAATTGCATTCCAGATGACAAAACAACATCAACGGAAAGGGCCAATTTATCCGAAGCTTGAGTCAAAGCTAACATAAATGGGAGGGGGCAGAGGTGGGGATCCATTATTCGATATACAAAAACAACAAAATGAACCTCATGTAGAAAAAATTTCACAACACTGAACTAAAATGACAATAACTGTTATATATGAAAATTGCGGCCACACAAAGAAGAGTAATCAATACCTCAATATCAATTGCCAAGATTGTCTCTTTTTCATTTTCCTGTAAAATGTTGCACATCATGAAAACATAATAGTATAATAATTGTACATTTGAATCTACTTTCGGTTTGCAGAACATACATGTCTTTTTCATGGATGTTTTCTTACTTAACCAAAGTTGACTTTTTTTTCGTTCGTCTTTTAAACTTAAAAATTCTGATAACCAAGCTACTCTGCCACATTTGATTTAAACTACTGAATGATCTAACATACTTTTTCAATAATGGCTTCTTTAAGAGTCCGAATATCATGTTATGTTTATATTCTTTTTTATATAGAAATGGAAATGGATTTGTAGTCTGTTTCAGAAAATAAAAATGTGTCCCTAAGATTGTAAGAAACAAATAAATCTGAGAAAGATTTCGTCGTGTGAACAAGTTCAATAAAAGCTCAAACAACAGAAAAACATGGTATCTAAAATGAAATCGCTTCAAATATGACTTCCATGGATGTGTGGGGGAGTGAACAATATCAGCATGAAAATATAAATAATTATGTGATCGTGCAAGACAGCTTTTGATTTCGATGAGGGTCATGTATACACGCTTTGGGCTGCTGACAATATAGAATGATCACTATCAAAGTCGCTTGTAATATAATGTTCATTATCGAGCTCTGAATATTCCATAAAATAAAAAATTTAAAACAAACGAGTTATTCTTACCATCTAAAAGAAACAATCGATAGTGTGATTTTAATTTTAGATTTGGAAAAAAAAAGATAACGATTTATTTCATAAAGTATGTGCTGGAACCACATATTAAAGTTTGACTGCAAGATATAATTAAACGGCTTTCTGTTTCGAAATATTGATTTGTAACAACTACTTCAAGGACTTTTCAGAATGTCAACCACACCTAGACTTAAGTGCAATGTTGAAGAAATAATAAGTTGAAACAGACACTAACAATATTCATAAAAAAATCTTCAAGGTTTAACGCCAACTTCATATGACAACGAATATCATGCTTTGAAAAAGGAGTCTCCAGCAAAGATGGTGTATCATAATTATTATTGAGAAAGAACTCTTCAGAAAGTTAAGTAGGTGTTAAGTAAAAAAAAATGGCTGCAGTGGTCAACGAGCTAGGATCTGTCGTGGAAGATAGAAATCTATCATCATTTGAAAACAATAATAACGCATTTACCAACAGTGAGACTAGTAGGGACGAGGAAGTTATCACACACGGAGAATCCATTAAGCGTCTCTAATTTCTACAGCACACTGGAAACGACCACAGAATGGTATGGTAGTACACAAAGTGTTTACATACACTGAAACAACTGTTTGGAGAGCCTTTAGGTTAAAACTAGGCAGAATTTTGAAAGATAACTAACTGCAAATATGAGATATGTGTTGGGTTTCTTCTTCATGTAAAGCTTATAATTATAAGAAACAATTTCTCAGCATTGTCTTAAAAAAATAATGAAAGGGGCTTACTTCATATCAAATATAAACCCATAAATAGGAGTTTAGTTAATCATGCAAGTTTTCAGTTTTTAATTGTTAAAACCAAAAAATATAATGGGATTACAAGATCAAAATATTTCCTCTACATGTCGTTATAAAATATCTGAGTTTCAGAAAGCCAAAAAAGTATAAAAATGTAACTATTTAAAACATTCTAAAATCTCTCTGGTTAATTTTTATGATGGTATACTTGGTATTTTGCATCGTTTCTGCAACATATTTTTTCAGAGCAATTGATATGTTATTTATATTGTATTGAATGTGCTGTCTTATTGGTGATGCTCTGACTTTCATTAAGTCAAGAGTTTTGTTATTGCCAAAAATCTAAAAAAAAAAAAATGGACAAAATTATAATAATCTCTGTTTAGTATTGTAACACTGCACACTTTGTTTAATATCCACAGATAAGTATGCATTAAAATGCATAGCCAAATATAAATGAAACTTTGCAACACATGCTAAAAAATTACAAAGATTGTCAGTAGACACAGAATGAAAGCCAGCATATTAATTATATAAATTGGGTAATTTCACAACATGAGAAACATTAAAAAATCCTTAAAAGTCATGAAGTTACTTTCATTAATTCTGTTTAAAGTTAAAAATATATTGTGTGGGGTTGAAAATCTCCTATGGTACCATCAAGAGAACATAAAATTTCAAAAGTCGAATCCTTTTATACTTTATGATCTATAAGGAATTTTCAAGCAAAAACAAAAATACTTTTATCTGATCCAAATTTTTCTCTTTTTTTTTTCTCTCTCTCTCTGATTCACTCAGTTTATATAAAAATCTGTTTCAATCATAATATTTATATGCTGGTGAAGACAGGGGGGCTTTAGTTTAAAAGTGCTCCCACTGTACACTCTCATTGTGGAATGTTTCTCTTTGTGATTTTAACCGAGAGAAAACAATTTTTTTTTCCATTTTCATTATGTGATACAGAAATGAAAGTCAAATACATGTATACATACTTCAGAGCTTCGTCAATGGCAGTTTGATCAGCTGCTTCTCTTTCCCTTTCTCGCCTCTCTGCTTCTTCCTCTTGCTTTCTTTTTCTGTCTTCTTCTTCCTTCTTTTGAATACGAAGTTTCGCAGCAAGCAGTCTTGCCAAGCGACCTCTATAAAAGGCCTAAAGGAGGATAACGGAAAAAAAAATTGACATGCAGAGTTATGTAGATTGAATGTACTTAAAAACTGGTTTAATTATCAAAAGCCATAAAGTTATTACAATGAGCATTGTATCGTGTATTCTCAGTGATCAGAATGTCCATCATAAAGTAAAATAAATTTGACTTAGATAAAATGTTAACATTAGTGCTAATGCAATTTTAATTAGTGAAAAAAACACACAGCTACATATGAATTGTTCTTAAACTTTTTTCTTGTGTGTAATGTGCTTTGATAATAATAACAGACGGATGTGAAAGACAATTTAAATATCACTGACCTGCAGTTTTATAGCAGCTCTCCTCTTCTTTACGAAACTTAGGCGTAACCTGTGTGAGCGGAAGTTATCTTGAAGGATCATGGCAGCATGCCTTTTCTTTTGAAAATCTAGGGAAGAAATAGAACATATAGCTTGAAAATTGTATATCATCAACAAAGAAGTGATTATAAAAGATGTTTCTCTTAAGAAAAGGTTCAAATAATTAAAGCTCTACAATTAGACAATAAGAAAAATATTTCTTTTGGAAAAAATTGAGATAATGGATCATGGACAGACAATCTGTTCACATGCATATTTCATGAAAAATGACATTAGTCACTGTCTAAGCCTTTGACTTTGCTCATGACCGCGGCGCATCCTGAGATGCTTCAGCAATTTTTACAAGCTATGATATGATCTCTCCCCAACTTTGTCTATTTATGTGATCTTGACCACTTTAATATGATAATTAATATATAGTCTATCTGAGTAAGTCTCTAGCTAAGTAGAATTCTCACCTCTCCAACAAGAGTAGCCTCTCCATATTCTCTGAATGAGTATCGCTCGCCTTCTCAACAGACTCTGTCTCCGCTCCTCTAGAGGCTCAAACACACTGTTTCTCATGAAGATCTGAGAGGATTAATAGAATATAAAATTTGAATATCAGTCTGATAGGTTTTCTACCTTCTTTGATTTAAGAGTTGTTTTACAATCTACAAGTTTTAGATAAAAATTCAAGTGTATCATATTTAATAATCGCTCAATTATAAGCTCATGAGAAATCCTAAAGATATTTTAAAATTTTCCCTTCTTACTAGAGGAAGACAGAAAATTAACTTTAAGTATTATAACATCATCATAATGTTATCCAATTGGCAGAAGTGGCATATTTGCTCATATTTATATCTTAAAAAATCAATTTCTATTTCTTCATAGGATGCAAGACAAATTAATGGTGACTAGCTGATGAGGATAAAATATTTTTTGTAAAAGATCTTCAACATTACTAAAACTTGCACTTGAATTTCTAAAAAGTTTTTCATAAATATAATTTTGTCAAATTTATACATAAACAGTACAGATCCTCATCTTTTTGATTGTACGCACCTTGGTTTTGCCAACTTGCCACTCTGTCTTAGGCAGACCCAGTCCGTTGAGAATAGACCTGACAGCTGCAGCCTGCTGGCCTGGGTCTTCCAGGTCACCCTTCTTCACGTGGCAGTCTTGTAGGATGCCATACTTGTTCAGGAAGGTTTCCATAGGAACATGCACAGGGAAACCCTGGAAAACCAAAGAGAGGGCACATAAAATTGACGTCATATATTTCACTGTCTTATGATTTCAACCAGCTGTTTTGAAAAATTACAACAACTTATTATAAAGACTGGAGAGTGGTGTTAACCATGTGTTCTAGAGTTACTTGAGTATTTAGGGTTGCTTTAGTCCTGGAGTAGAACATCGGGTTTCAAAGCAGGAGGTCCCTGGTTCAAGCCCCCACTCTGGCAACTTCGTCCCCTGCTGGTTCGGTTGGTGTCAGTTTAATGTGAACATCTGGGACAGATTCATGCTATCTTCACACTGTCTCTGTGTGGCAGCACATAAACTTGACAGACCTTAATGTTAGGGCCCGTCCACAATATAGCCTATATAGTGCTGACATTGGACGCAAAGCAAAAACACTTACCGGTACTTACTGAGTATTTGGCTTTTCCTTGTTTAGGGATTAAGAAGAAAAAATAAAAAACCAAACCAGAGGAATCAATTTCTCTTTCAAATCTAATTAAAACATCAGATATTCAGGAGCTGTATAACCCCAAAATTGAGCCTTTTAGAAAAAAAACGCCTGAGGAACATTCTTATTCTTTATACAATAATTGATTGCGATGAGTAAATGTAAATAAACAGGAAAAATCTGCCATACATGTTCAGTGCTTCGCCATTGATTTATTGTAACCAGTGGCATCGCACCTAATTGAAGTAACAGTATAAAAATTTTTTACAAACTCACATTAATTAATATTTTTGAAATAACTATTTTTCATGGATAAACTGTACCAAAATATTTATATTAACAATAAATTACAATAAATAAGAAATAATTACATAACATATATATTATATGTTATTAATATGAACACCTTTTAAGTTTCTCTACAGAACATAGATTGTTCTGAAAAAAAAAAGCAAAAATTTATATTTAGATTTATCTAAAAATCTGTAAAATAACGAATTGTTAATACTGACCTCCCTCTTGATGCGTATAATGTCCAACATGCCCGAGTAGCGGAGCTGTAGCAGAACCTCCTGCTCCTGGTAGTCGTTGGGGCGCTTTCCTGAGTTGGGTTTCAGGCACCTCGCATACCTGGAAGGAAGACAAAGCACACAATTTTGGATCGGATGATTTACTTAAGTGCTGAATAAAATGTAACATTAGTTTTGAACTTAGGAGCAAAAACAAAGATTCTGGGCACCTAAATATTTAAAAGTCATTTATAGAGTAAAAACATGTTCTGTCCCATAGATTTGAGAAAAAACTGTAACAATTTTCTCATCACAGAAGTCTTTTAATTGTAGGTTTAAGAAAAGCAAAATGAATATCTTCATTCTATTAAAAATGTTGAATAATGCACTAGAAATAATTATTTAAAAAAAAAACGGTTTTAGTCACTTTCAAAATATAAATCTTAAATGTTAACAAAATAATGTCTTTCTTTCAACAAATGACAATGTTTTAAAACTTCTGATCTGTGACGTGCAAATGGATGATATGAATGATAATTTTGAACACTCTCATTTGCCAAATCTGGCAACGCAACTGATTTCCAGGACTAGAAAGCTTGGTGGACAAAAACAGTGCTGGAAAAAAGAGAAAAACAGACAAAAGAGGTAGAGAGAGGGCAGACCACCATAGTCTACCTTTTACCTTAGGAAACAAACAAAAAAACACTAGAGAGAGGGTACTTTCCTTTTTTGCCAAAACCCAGCACTTTGCTGTGCAAATTTTCACAAGCCCAAAGAGGCAAGCATGGATTCAGCGAGCATGTTGTGTTATACATTTTGTCTTACAGATCCCTGTTGACTATTGACCGTACTCACCAAGGGTTGGTCAGGTCCAGGACATCCACCAGAGCACTGAGCTGGTGCTTGAAGGTGTCCCCCACGGTGGGTTTGCTGCGAGCAGTCCGCGAGATGGTCTGCCTGCCCTGGAGAAACTCCAGTCTCACTCCCAGCAAGTCCTGAAAGATCACAGAGAGATAACGTTTAATGCTGGCAATGTACTCAGCAGCATTAAAAACTTTCCATTAAAAAAAAAAGACACATAACTTTGTTTCAAGACACATTTATCTAGGATAAGTGCTTATTAACACACATCATGTAGTGGATTTCCATTGATCCAATCTATAAGAATTTTGTTTGAACTGAAAAAAAAGTGTTTTCAATGAAAACATTTTTTTTTTTTGTGCTTTATGTGGCAGACTACATAATTATATCATTATCAAGTTATGTGTCTTTTTAAAAGTAAAAAGTTTTTGATGTCCCTTTATGTAACTTTTGGCAACAGATTGGTTGCCTTATTTTCTAAGTATAGTCTAATGTTAGCTTAAACATTGCATGAGTTTCGAAAACCTGACATTGTTTCTCTGAAAATAAATTAAATTAACTTAAGCAATATATCAAGTTATTAAATTTCAAGGATATTAATCAAGCGAATCATGCTTCGGATTCTTTTATTTAGTATTCAGAATACTTGTTTTATCAACTTGTTCCGTTCCTCAAACCAAAGACATACCTTTCCTGAATAAAAATCCATTCAAAGACCATACCTGAAACCTGGTGAGATCCTCCACAAATGTATTCTTGGCCGTGTGCATGAGGTCAAAGAGCTGATCCTGCTGGGTGTCCTTGTTCTTGTCCAGGAACCCGTCCACCGCGTAGACGACCACGCCAGCGTAGTGCTGCACCCCGAACTCCTTCTCCCAGTTACGCCGGTCGCCTTTCACATAGCACGGGTGCTCCTCCAGCTCTCGGTGTTGTTTGATCAGGTAGGATTTATCGGTGCCCTTTGTGTTAAATAACAAAATAGTTAGAGATAGATGGTGATATTTTTTGGAGGATGGTGTTTTAAAAGCAAAAGAGAAATTATGTTTTTCATGTTTTAGTTTGTTTTATTTTTTTTTGTTTTTGTTTTTTGGTAGTTCTGTTGGGTTTTTGTTGTTGTGTGTCTGTGTTGTGGTTGTTTGGTTTGTTTTGTTTTCTTTGTGTTTTTTTTTTATGGGGGGGGGGGTATCTTTGTCTTTTAATGAGTTTTGTTAGAAACAAAAACATTTAATAGGCCTATATATTCTAGGTTTTAAAAATAACTTAGTTTTTGTTTTTGTTTTTAATCCTGCACAAACAACAAAATGAAAATCAAACAGACAATAGGTGAATTAAGTTCTTTAAGAAAAATGAAAATATACACAACATGTCCTTACCTGGGGGAACCTGCATTCCTCGTCCAGCATCTTCAGAATACACTTTGGGGCTTTTTCTATCAGTTCAACGCAGGGCGTATTGTCAGTGAAGCTGATATGAGCGAACTCAATCTCTTCTTCTCGGTACTGGATATGTGTTGGAAAGCAGGAGAAAAAAACAACGTTTAATATTATTCCATGTAATACTTTTCTGGCATATTTTTTTCTCTCACATAATATTGTATTTGTAATTGTGCATTTGATAACAATAACAAAAAACAACAACAACAACAACACCAACAAGAACAAAAATAAAATAATACATGCATATGACGAATTTAAAACGTTTATTCCTATTCGAGTTTTTACAGAAAACAAAATCACTGATTTAGCGTCATGTAATTTTGTAAAGTGACCAAAGCCTCGCTTGAAAAACAACAGAAAACCAAAAAAAAATGAAAGTGGCGCTAAGGGAAACAAACTATTAAATATTTTTTTATTTTATTTAGGTTATCTCTCTTTTACGATGGCCGTTTTTTCAAGGACATTATATCTTCATTTCTTCTTAAAATTATCTCTCTCTTTCTCTCTCTCTCTCTCTCTCTCTCTCTCTCTCTTTCTCTCTCTCTAATTCTGATTCTAGCCTTCACTCCCGCCTCTCCTTCTCGGAATTTCTCTCCCTATCTTTTCAACATATCTACTCTATGAGTCAAGCATGTGTCCTCATTTACGATAACTATATTTATTCATTTACCATTGATTCTGATATCCATTACATACTGTTTGAAGACAACTTTACCTAAAATACGTGCTAATACAACATTATTTGCCGCTGAAGATAAAAAAAATGCATATAATAAGACACTGAGATACAAATTGCGGGTACAAAATAAAAATGTGTACACAACTATTTCTTCGTACCCTCGCATCTTTCAGAATTCCACCCTCTCTCCATTATTCTCTCTCCTATCTCTTTCGCTCACTTTCTCTCTCTCTCCCTCTCTCTCTCTATCTCTATCGCTCTCACTCTCTCCCTATCTCTCACGACCCATCTGTCTTGTCCATCTCTCTCTCTTACCGTCTCTATAGCTCTCTACCCCAAACGCTCTCTCTCTCATTTTTTTTTTTTTTTTTTTTTTTTTTTTGGGGGGGGGGGGAAGGTATCTTTGTCTTTTAATGAGTTTGGTTAGCAACAAAAACTTTTAATAGGCCTATATTTCCTAGGTTTTAAAAATAATCTAGTTTTTGTTTTTAATCTGCACAATCTGACAGATAGACAGAAATACATTAACGGCAACAAAAAGAAAATCAAGCAGACAATAGGTGAATTAAGTTATTTCAGAAAAAACAAAAATAGCTGATATGTCCTTACCTGTGGGAACCTGCATTCCTCGTCTAGCATCTTCAGAATACACTTTGGGGCTTTTTCTATCAGTTCAACACAAGGCGTATTGTCAGTGAAGCTGATATGAGCGAACTCAATCTCTTCTTCTCGGTACTGGATATGTGTCGGAAAGTAAAAGCAGGGAAAAAAACAACAACGTTTAATATTGTGCCATGTAATACATTTCTGACATATTTTTTTCTCTTACATAATATTGTATTTGTGTATTTGATAACAATAACAAAACAACAGAAAACAAAAAAGTCATGATCTTCGAGATGATTGTGACGCTAAGGGATACAAGCAATGAAATACTTTTAATCTAGGTTATCTCTCTTTTACGATGGCCCCTTTTTAAACTTTTATATCTTCATTTCTTCTAAAAATTTCATCTCTCTCTCTCTCTCTCTCTCTCTCTCTCTCTCTCTCTCGCTCTCTCTCTCTCTCTCTCTAATTCTGATTCTAGCCTTCACTCTCGCCTCGCCCTCTCGGAATTTATCTCCCTATCTTATCTACTCTATGCGTCATGCACTTGTCCTCATTTACCGGAACCATTAATTTTATTTCATTTACCATTGATTATGATATCCAACATATACTGTTTCAAGATAGCATTTCTTAAAATACATGCTAATACAACATCATATTACCACTGAAGATAAAAAAAAAATGCACGTAACGGGACATGTAATAGGACACTAAGATAAAAAATTGCGGGTACAAAAGAAATATGTGTATACAGCTATTTCTTTGTACCCTTGCATCTTTCAGAATTCCACCATCTCTCCATTATTCACTCGTCTATCTCTTTCGCTCTCTCTCTCTATCTCTATCTCTATCGCTCTCACTCTCTCCCTATCTCTCTCGATCTATATCTTTTGTCCATCTCTCTCGTACAGTCTCTATATCTCTCTACCCCATATTCTCTCTCGTTCTCTCCTCTATCTCTACCTATCTCCCTCCCTCCCTCCGTCCTGTTCTATCACATAAGAGATAAGCCTTCAGTCAACACTTTGCCAGCCACCGTATACAGCAGTAGGCCTAAATAGCTATCTGAATGCGGCGGAACTAAGAAAATGTCTGCTATGCAGCAATTAGCCCACAGCGCGACGGTGAGCTATTTTCAACCAGTGTTTATGTTCATGGTGAAGAGTGTTTACTTCACTTGTGATTCCGTAAACATTCCTTTGATGATGGAACCCATCAGACTAAACGTCCATCGTCCATTCATAGCCCAAGCTAAGAGTTTACATCCAGGTTTATCTCTCTCGTAGAGTCCATTAGTTTGTCTGTCTGTCGTCTCTGTCTCTGTCTTTGTCTCTCCCTTCTAAGTCCCTCTGTGTATCTCTCTTTGTCTCTCTGACTTTCTCTTGTCCCTCTATCTATCTATCTATCTATCTATCTATCTATCTATCTATCTATCTATCTATCTATCTATCTATCTATCTATCTATCTATCTATCTATCTATCTATCTATCTATCTATCTATAATTATGTCTTGACTTTCTCTTCTCTCTCGTCTTATTTCCTTTATTCTCATTGCTCTATTCTTCTCACTTTAAGTAATTTTTCGACCCCTTTCGATATCCATCTCTCTACTTTTTACATTCTCCAACTCCATGCGTGTGTACACTCCATCTGTCTTTCCCCTTTTCTCTTTTGTGTTCCTGCATGCATCACCTGTCCCGTATTCAGAGTACCATGTCATGTTGTTGTTGCTGTAATTATTAACATTATCGCCATCACCGTCATCCTCCTCCTCCTCTTCATCATCATCATCATCATCATCATCATCATCATCATCATCATCATCATCATCATCATCATCATCATCATCATCATCATCATCATCATCATCATCATCATCATCATCATCATCGTCATCATGATTGTAGTTGTTGTTCTTAGGTAATGTTGCTTTTGATTCTGCTGATTTTCTTGTTAGTAATATTATTATCAACACATTTATCTTGTGATCCTCATCATCATCATCATCATCATCATCATCATCATCATCATCATCATCATCATCATCATCATCATCATCATCATCATCATCATCATCATTCTGTTAGTTATAATAACAGCCGTTATTACTTTTTATGTTGATTTCATCAGTGCTTTTATAAATCTTAATGTCCTTTTAACGGCATAATAGTAAATTAATAATTATGTCAATGTGTTCTCTCAAATCAAAATTAAAATTCTTTCACAATTTCATTTTTTATTAACGTCTTCGCCCAGGATAATTACATCCGCTTCGCTCAATTAACAAATTTGAATGGCGTCATTTGTTACAGGATACTGATGAATTGCGACGAAACAAACCGCAAACATGTTTTGCTAAGAATAATTATCTTCTCATCGTTTGCCGCGAAAATGTTTTGCGACGAATAATTATCTTCTCATCGTTTGCCGCGAAATGTCTTTTCAAATCCTTCCCCACATAATGCAAACATTTCCGTATCATTAAAATGGTTTCAAAACATAGACAATAGTAAATTGTTAGAATAATTACGCCGGTGTCTAAAGAGTGCGTAAAATCTATTTAATACCTCTAGGTTCTATGATCGATCTATGTGCTGGCGATTTACTATAGACCCACTCTTTCTATAAGCCCTAATAACCTAGGCTGAATATCTTGATGGTATAGAAGTTGAATATTATTATGAAGAAAATGTCAAATTGATGTGCAAGATAAGGAAATAAGGAAGGTGAAGGGAGGGGCGGGAGAGAGAGAGAGAGAGAGAGAGAGAGAGAGAGAGAGAGAGAGATAGAGACAGACAGACAGACAGACAGACAGACAGACAGACCACATTTATATAACACAGACAAAGTGAGGTAGAGCGGAGAATTGTAAGATAGAGAAAAGAGAAGAAGGAAAAGGTTAGGAGAACTGAGATCCAAAGAATGTGTACTCTGTGCTTAGCTTAAAGCTTAGCCTAAGTGATATCAAGTGATTGTGAGAAAACTAGCCTTATTGCCGAGGGGGAATCAAAGCAAGGCAGTGGTCGGATCAACTAACAAATTAGCCTCTGTCAAGAGCCTAGTTAGTGCTAGCCTTCTCTTGACAGTCAGTACAGGACGCAGAATACAGGATATAGGGTTCACAGTTAACTGCACAGTGGCGGTGGCGGGCCGTGCCTTCGTTAAGGTTCAAGTTTTGCACACTTAATATATCATTTAAATAATGCATTTGGATGTGAGTATCGTTGAACTATGTTTTTTTATACCTACACCAAATTTAAATTTAAATCGCCGATTCCGTAATTGTGTATGTAACTGTAACGTACTACTAGTGCCAGATTTTTTAAAGTTAAATGAAAGAGAAACATTTATCAATGGCACAAAAAAAACCCGACATTACAACACACATAGCAGCAGCAGCAACACATAACTCAAGTCTATTTACGTACAGAACATTGGGATATTGTCCTTAGGTAAACAACAATCAAATGTCAACAAGATGTTTTCTGTAGCACTGCGCTACGAGTGTATATGAATTAGGGAGGGATAAAATTAAATTAAATTTTTAAATCGCATATTCAAGCGACGCAGGTTGTTTGTTTTTTTTTAGTACAAATATTTGATTTTTCCTCCTTGTTTCTTTTATTTTGTATACATTCCTGCGAAATTACGTTAATTCATAAATGATTAATTACAACGCCTACGTAAAATAATTGCCCACTTGTAACCAATCCCAGCTGTAACTTGAACTTCTACAAGCCAAGATTCCTTTCTACGCAACTGCAACCCACTGGGTGTACCTTTGATAACATAACGGTGCAAGCGCAAGCACGAGTGGCTGCTACTACAGCCTACTGCAACCGCGGGCCGAAAGTGACTCATAAGAAAACCCTTTCTAAAAAGGCAAAATGTGAGCTGAACGAGCTTCCATAGAAAACATAGCTCGCGGGTTCATGTGTTCATGTGCCGGCTGTAAACAAATTAAACGCGGCGCGCAGTCTAGCGAAATCTCTCTCTCCCTCTCTCGCCCGCCGCCCACCGCCCGTCGTTTGTTTGACTATTTGACAAGCCGGTATGGTACAAAAACCTACGGCTTAGGCGACAGATAGAAAGAAGTACAAATGACGACAGCAATGTATCCCAACTGAGCTGTGATAATCGCACACAAAACAAGACAGAGAAGGTCTAATAATATTATCTTAAGTCTCTGGTGATACGGCTGAACTTGAAAACTACAAGGGTGAATAGAATGTGAACTTGATTCTAGGTCTAGAACTAGAGTTGTGTCCAAATTTTATTTCTTTTTACTTCAACGCAAAATCAACTCCCCATCCTATGACAAAGATTACATGCATAGTGTTGTGCTCTCCTGTGAAGGGAATCATCAACAAATGATGATGATATCAGAGTCAGATATTGCTGCGAAATGCATTTTTTTCAAAGAAGATAAAAAAAACAGAATTATACTGCATAATATCTCTACCTTATTTCTCTCAGTTCCTCTCTCCCATCCCCCTCTCTTTCTCTCTATCTCTCTCTCTTTCTCTTTTTCTCCCTCTGATGTCTTCAGGGGACAGTAGGGGGGCGCGGTGGCCCAGCTATAATTTCTATCTCTTATATCTATCTTTCACCCTATTATATAACTGTCTCTCAGTATAACCCTCTCTCTGCCTGTCTGTCCGTCTCTCTCTCTCTCTCTCTCTCTCTCTCTCTCTGTCTCTCTGCTGTCTGTCTGTCTGTCTGTCTGTCTGTCTGTCTTCTCTCAGTTCCTCTCTCATCTCTTTCTCTCTCTCTCTCTCTCTCTCTTTTTCTCCCTCTACACCAATGTCTTCAGGGGACAGTAACTGTAATTCAGGAAACAATAATTTCGACCATTGTCTATAATGGAAAGGGAAAACCACGACAACAGCACCGAGGCTACTCAGACATACACAGACACTTCATCAAAGGAGAACAGTGAACTCATTCAGTAGTGTAATGAAGGGGGGAAAAGAAAGAACAATAAAACAGAACCAAACTCACGGCTTCCTGCTCCAACGCAAACACGTAGTGGTTGAAGAACCGGTGCAGTTTCTCGTTGGTGAAGTTGATGCACAGCTGTTCATAACTGTTCGTCTGAGGAGAGCGATAGAGCGAGTAAAGAAAATATTATTGGCACAGTGTATACTCAAATGTTATAAGTATGCTCTTATGTAAGCAGTGAAAACATTACGTATTGCCATAAGTTTCATAAGTGGAATAGCAGTCCACGAGGTTGCATGGATTTTCGTTTTTCCCCCAGAAAATCGGAATACTTTTAGAAAATAAAAATGATAATATAGACATTTACAAACAACAAAGATAAAACTGCTTGAACTTTGTACAATTTCATGTCATGTTCAAGAAAACTAGTTATAAAAAATGAACAAAAACGAACAGCAGGCTGAGAATAACAATTCCTCCGGTGCATTATGATAGAAAACGGGGCACAACAATTTAAATATTTGAAAATACCAGTAGATGTATGAAACATACTTTTTGCAAACATGTGAACATTTTGCTGGTAAGAAAAAGAGATCTTGCCTATTAAACAATGCTTATGCTTCCAAAGATATTTTTATCTTCAAACATATGTTATGCTTCCGATATTTTGCTGCTTCTTATTGATTTCCCTTTTCTTTTTAGTGTGATCAAAACTTTGAACGATGCAGTGTTTGTTGAAAATAAGAACAGAAATTGTTAACAGTTTCAGAGATTAAAACAATGAACATGACGGCTAAGAATAAATGGGAAAAAAAGCATTTTAAACAGAAATCTCAACTCACTGATAAATGAAAGATTAAATTTGTTGCGAAAAAATGAAGAAAATTACAACCAACTTCTTCAATAAATAAAATTTAAAATATTTTTAAAGAGTAAATAAACGTTAAATACCAGGCAGAACAAAAAGACTGAACTACTAACATTTTTACATGCCAAACCAGTGACAAGCCTTCAGTCCCAAAATACGGTAACTCAACTTGAGTTTGGTTGAATTTGGTGGCTAATTGGTGGGTGATAAGATCTTACAATTATCTAGCCAATTACTTGAGTGGTAAATCACAGCACAGCTCAGCACAGCTCAGCGCTATAAGAGAGGTGTGTAAAACAAGTTCAGATTGATATTCCCAATACAGATACGTTTCTCCGTGTATCATTTCGACGAGAAATGTGTGTAGATTTCACTTCCCTGATTGGTTTTCATTCCACATTACAACCACTCAGAAATTTTTAGGGTAATCAAATTCGGTGTGCAATTGATTAAGCAGGAGAAAAATAAGCCTTGGAGAAAAAAAGAAGTAATAATGTATCTATGCACACTAAGGTTCTATTATGTAAAAAGTGATACATTTAAAACCTGTAAACGGCTTCTAGCTTCAAGCATAACTTTACTTTATTTAGACATCTATTGATTTTTACGTAAAATTGTTAACGGTGAAATAAGAGTTAGCAGGAACATATAACTGTGTCTTTTTGCTTTGTTAGTTTCTTCTGGTCTTGCAGAAAATGACATGTCGAAAACCTGTTAAACAGCTGACCATCAACAAGTATCATTATTTAACTATAACTCCTGTATTCATTTATCACGATATTACTGGGCAGCGCCATATTAAGTAAATTGATCGACCCTTTTCAAACTCCCATGTTATAGTTTTGGTGGCTTATCCACAACCCTCCCGCCGCAGAAATTCTTACATCAATGCAAACTAATCAAGCGATAGAGTATTGTCCATTCAGAGACTCATAACAGAGTTCGAGACTTTCACAATAATAATGAATATTTTCATTAGTGCTACGGCGTGTAAGACAGCATCTACTTCGTTTTGCATCTTGAATTATTAAATGCCGCCCGAAAAAAAAACACACGATGAAGGAACAATTTTCATTTTTATTTTTGCAGAGTTTTTAAGAGGAAAACAAACTGAAACAAGTATGGTATAGTAAGCCCGCAGGTCTAAATATCCCTTCATACGAGTATTTCATTTTCCGAACGCACGAGTTTTCTTTTGATAGTTTGCATACTTACAGAGAAAGAAAGAGAGAGAGAGAGAGAGAGAGAGAGAGAGAGAGAGAGAGTCAGAGATCAACCAAATTGTAAACTGGAATCAATATAAAATAAGGAATGTTATTGTTAAAACTGATCAGAAATTTACGATAAACTGGATATTGGATAGAAAGAAAAGAGGAAACAAAAGGAAGGCAAACGAAACGCGCAATCACAGCATCGATAATAAAAATGGACATCTGTATAAAAATGAACGATACGAAAATTGGAAGAGGCAACCGGACACGAACAGAAGAAGGGAAAAAGAAAACAGAGCATGGATAGAGGATGTGGAGTAAGTACCGGGTGTGGGATCATTAATAAAAGAGCTGCCCATCTAACTGCTTTATGAGCACCTTGTAAGAACACTAACTGGCACTGGTTGGCTTATCTGATTGATATGTTGAATATGCGGAGTGGTTCTCTCTCTCCCTTTCTCTCTCTGTCTCTCCCTCACTTTTCTCCTCTCCCTCTCTCTCTCTCTCTCTCTCTCTCTCTCTCTCTCTCTTCCTTTTTCTCTCTATCTGT
>RQTK01000756.1:143314-183443 GCA_003991915.1 Elysia chlorotica
AAATCTCTCTCTCTCTCTCCCTCTCTCTCTATTGAGATATGTTAATATGCGGTCTCTCTCTTTCTTCCTCTCCCTCTCCCCCCCCCTCCCCTTCTCTCTCTATTTTACCTACTCTTGGCATCCTGTCGATATTGAGTCATGTTAGGAGTTGTGTTAAAGCCAGGAGATCAATGCTGGAATATCGTGAGTAAGACAGCCGCGTACCACTCACAGTCACTATCGTTTCGACCAGTACTCAATGCGGCAGGGCGTGGAAGTTCAGCGGTTATTAGTTATGATTAAGCGACGATAAAATGGGCGATGGTGCTCTCTGATCAGATGTATGGCGTGATATGCGTACTTCACTTTATCGGTTTTCTTTAATATAATCATGCAAATCTCTCTTTATATTTCGAGAGCTTTTAGAGCTCAACACCGACAGTTCAGCTGATTGATTCAGTTCTACAGTTGAGGATGTGTGATTTTATCCAATCTTGGGTTTTGAACCGCGGATCTCCCGTCTGGAACATCAGCGCTCTACCACCTGCGCCAGTTCCCCCCTCCCCCTTCCCCTCAATACACGGTAGTTATGTTTTATTTTTTTTTAAATATTCAAAAGAGTAGGAAAAGGATTGTTTATATTAAGAATATGTCCTGACTTTTGATATTAAGAATATCTCCTGACATAAAAGTCCATTCTCGATACAAAGGAAATATACGTTTCTAAATAATATTCATGGTGTCCTTTTGCATCGTAAAGAATGTTTTCAAACGGAGCCCTAAAGCAACAAGTCCTACAACAGGGTGCCCCTACCATTCCAAGTTTATCTTCTCTTTACTTTGGCGTATAAACAAAAATGATACTAATAATCCATGCATGAAACATACAACAAAAAAGTTAATGCGACGAATCCTACATATACAACTCTCTAAGCCACAAGAGCCCGTGGCCTCTATATGTGAGTGGCCATAAATCATAATGTTTTTTTCCTCTTTGTTCTTTTATCCCTGTTCAAGCTTCTTGAGTCATGACAATGGTACTGTTTACAATGTACATTGAGAGTGTGTTTAGAATTATAAACGGGCCATTGTCATTTGTGTCTTTCTCACATTGCCTTTCTGTTTTTCTACCGAGTACTAGTTTAGTACTAAGAGTGCCGCATCGATCATGGAAATGAACCCTAGACTCTGAGGAGCGTGAGCGGAATTTCTACGAATTGTGTGCTTCCGATTCATTGTGGCTATAATGTGTGCTTCCGATCTGTATTTTCGACTTTGTGATTAGGCGAGGTGCATCCAATTTACTTCACAAAGTAGGACAAAATGCGATGTTGGTTGTCTTGTACGCAGCATGTAACCTGCCTGTCTGTGTGTGTGTCTCTCCTCTCTTTCTCTCATCTGTTTGTCTGTCTATGTCTCTTTTTCTACAATCTCTATCTCTGATCTCTATCTTTCGCCTTATTATATAACTATCTCTCAGTATAACCTTCTCTCTGCCTGTCTGTTCGTCTCTCCTTCCCTATGTCTTTTCTCTCTCCCTCCCTCTCTCTCCATCTCTCTCTCTCTCTCTCTCTCTCTCTCTCTCTGTCTTCTCTCCCTGAGTCAAAGATTATGCGTGTTCCCCACCAAGTGGTAAAGTAATGAAATTTTCAGCGCAAGGAGGCAAGCTGAGAAGAGATCAGTACCAGGTCTGCCTGAACAATCTCCTTCAAGGCCATTCCATTCCAGCTACAAGCGAGGTAGCGCCAGGGTACTACTAGAAATACTACACTATCAGCAAAAACAATATCCACAGAATGATAGCCCTACCAACATAGTGCGAGAATACTACTCACTACTCCGTCTGATGTCCTACTTCATACAACAAAACCATAAGGTACGGACTTGTGAAAGCCACAGATACCAACTAAAGCTTGATGCACGAGGTGCGAGTTAGTACCATGAAGATAAGATAAGTGAAAACAAGTCGAGAACTCGAGAAGCAAAAACATTATTGACTAAGATCAGTTTCTTTGCGATTTCGTTTTTGTTTTGTAGGTCACTAACTTCCTATGTGCCTCGGGGGGATAAAAAGGAAGGGAGCGCGTGAAACTGATTGTGAACACGACTATAGACTGCCTGTCAAACAGATGGCGCGAGTAGATCAGAACTGAGAGAATAATATAAAATATAATATTTTGTCTTTGTTTGAACCGAAGGTAAAAAAAAATAACAAGACAGGAAGAGAGGGGGGAGAGAGAGAGAGAGAGAGAGAGAGAGAGAGAGAGAGAGAGAGAGAGAGATTTTACTAGAGTTTATGGGTTGTTCTCTACATTTCTATACAAAGAGCATGAAGATGGAAAATGAGAGAGAGAGATAGAGAGAGAGACATCAGGAGACACAGAGAGACAGAGATAGAGAGGCTTAAGTTAAATAAAGTCTTCTCCAAAGTCCCATAAGAATCCTACAATTTCTATTAAATTTCTAGTCGAGTATAGGGTAGAACTTGCCATACCAGTTTGCTCTATTTGCTCTATTTATGTTTAAACATTAAACAAACTTTTTTTTGCTTATGACCAGCTTCAACAACTGAAGAATTTGGCCCCCACCCTAACTGTTCAGTAGGCCTATTGTTCTCTTGCCCAAATTCCAATGGGGGTTATGAATCTCAAAGGGACGTAATTATGTCAAGTAAACTCAAAATCTGGCAACACTGGGGAACTTAATCACTCTACTTTGTTTACTGCTTCTGTCTCTCTGAAAACTAAACTTGCATTGAAAAAAACAACAACGACAAAATAAGAGGATAGCCGTACCGGTGTTAAATAAATAAAAATTGATATGGTATTTTGGTCTAACATAAAGAATTTGTTGCAATCATCCATATACCTGTCCCTCTCTCTGCCCCTCGTTATTTTACTTCCAACTTTACAAAATTCGATATTCACATCCACGTTATCCTGCCTCTCTATATCTGCCTACCCAGCTAGCAATTTGATAATGAATTTGTCCATGACTGACTTATATTGGTTTCATTGTATGCTGATATACCCGTAACAGCAATATTGTATTAATCAATCTCTCTCTCTCTCTGACTCGAATCATGGTATCCCAGCCTGTGTGTGGCAGCACATACAATTGTCAGACGTCAGTCCTGGGGCCCGTCTACAAAATATCCTATATAGTGCTGTTGTTGGACGTTAAACCAACTCAACTACTAGAACTAACCCTATGACACTCCTTATTCCACCATTTATTGAAACCCAAAGTCAAAGTATACGGCTCCTCAATATGTGAGTGCAAATTACTTAATTATAGCCTATTATTAGTTGACACTCCCTCATTTGATAACTGTAACAAATATATGTTATTCCCTCATTTGAAAACTGTAACAAATATATGTTATTTGCAAATTAGCTTTTCATCATGCTATTTCCGCATTCACTTTCAGCTATTTAGTTTCTGTGTCTCTATAACCTATTTATCTTTCTATCTTTCCCCTCCCCCTCCCTCCATTGTCTATTGTGACACTTATTAAACACTGTTTAAATGTTCATTCGCTTTCCTTCATAATATTATAAGTTATTAGTAATGATGATTATACACAATGCGGATTGTAAAAGAGACATATACTATGGAAGAAATAGAGGTGGAAAATATGAAGAGAATCAGAGGCATTTGAATTCGGGGTTATGAATGAGAAACGGGAGAGAAAGGGAAGGAGGGGGTTACGACAAGGAGGGAAAAATACAAATAAACACATACAATTAAAGGAAGATGACTAGTACTAGTGTGTCAGGCGAATTTTTAAGTAAAAAAAAAATAACAACAACAAAAGACAATAAGTAAAAAAAACAAAAAAAAAAAAACAAAGACAAATAAAAAAAAAAGACTTACATCAAGGAAAGATTAGACGATAACACCAAAAATGAAGAGAGAAAAAAATCAGGTCATTATGACAATGCGGGGCCGCGAAAAAATTAGCATAAAAGCCCTCAACAAGGAATAAAGACGAGGATAAAGAGACTAAAGCGAACAGAGCCGTATGACTGCGAGTCTATGCGAGTGATTATTTATTCACCCCAGGACACCAACAAAACGAAAGGCCTGGTCCCTAAATCCCACGCCCGTGGTCGAATGCAAATAGGTATAGACTTGTAGAACAATACATCCTGTTTTTCCTTCTTTATAGTTTTTCCTCCCGCAGTAGTCTGTATGGCAGCGTTCGCGTGCAAAGTCATGCATATTCGTGTTGATATACTCTTGGAACCACACTGCGTAGGTCAGGAGTTTAACACTATCAATCAACAGTACAACAGTTTCAAAAACACTATAGCAACTGGACAAAACATCAACAGCCATATTTGTGTTGGGTTTGTTGTTTTTTAATACCCCAACAAAGCAATGCTCAACCATTTGAATAGTCATTTTGTAAATGAATCAGAGTCGTGTTCGCATCAGATATTTTTTCGCTTTTTTATCTTTATATATGCGTTATGCGATTTTCGCAGGTGTGTGAGAGAGAGAGAGAGAGAGAGAGAGAGAGAGAGAGAGAGAAAGAGAGATAGAGAGAGAGAGAGAGGAGAGAGAGAGGTAAGAGTGAGAGAGAGAGAGAGAGAGAGAGAGAGAGAGAGAGAGAGAGAGAGAGAGAGAGAGAGAGAGTGGACAAAGAACATAGTCACTCTGAACGTCTCAAATGCAGCAATATGAACACTAAATGCTCGTTTTTTTGCGGAGTGTATCAGTGTTTTTGCCCACGCTCGAACACTCAAGCAGTAGTAGTAGTAGTAGTAGTAGTAGTAGTGGTGGTGGTGGTAGAGTAGTAGTAGTAGTAGTAGTAGTAGTAGTAGTAGTAGTAGTAGTAGTAGTAGTAGTAGTAGTAGTAGTAGTAGTAGTAGTAGTAGTCGCGCAGCAGTAATGATAGTGGAAAAAAATGATAGTATACAAGATAGTTACAGTATTTGTAGTAGAAGTAATAGTAAACACACTAGCAGTTCAATGTCTTTTGGTAGCATACATAATAATGATCTACAGGTGAGCTGTCTCGTCAATTAACAGGGCTGTTGTAGACATAAAACTATATGAGGTCAGGAAAAGGAAGGGCGTCAAACAGCCAGGCAACTACCGTCACTAATTTTGTGGAAACATTGTAAGGCATAATAATAATAATAATAATAATAATAATAATAATAATTTTTAACGCTCTATTACGGATTGTTTTCATTATAAGATCTAACCGACATCGACTCCAAGCAAAGCCTGTTAAGTGTTAGGGCGCTCAAAGCAAAGGAAACTGGTACTACAGCTCACTTAGGCTTGCACAAAGTACTTTGACTACTACTACTACTACTACAGCCACAGACACTGTTATGCGTCAGCCAGTACTGTGATAACACGTGTTAGCTAACACAAAACTACCTTACACAGCACTGCTTTGTCTCCGATCCTCTCTCTGGAGATCTTCTCTCTGTCCGTTTAATTACAAAACAAGAGAAGGAATTGACACTGTGTTATCTATGTGCATTAATACATTTTTTGTTTTGCTTTTTTAATTTTATAATCCCCTAAAATAATTATTATTATTATTATTATCACTACTACTACTAGTGCTGTTGCTATTGCTGCTACTGCTGCTCTTGAAGCAACAAAAACGTCATTGCTTGGAGATAGGCTCTGCTTTGGGTCAATGTCGGTTCGGCTGTACATGTATAATGAAAAACATTTTAACAATGCAGCCCCGAAATGGTAATGCATATATTCCTCTAAAATTCATAACAGCAACATCTACTTCTTTAAAAACAAAGTTAGATAAAAAAAAACTGATCAAAAAATGTATAATGATTTACCGGTGTATCCTGACCCGGGTCACACTAACCAGTTTCCAAGCTAGATGAAAACAGAGACGGTTTAAAGATATCCAAAGTCTTTGATGAAACACTCCCTTTTATCGATGTTTCAGGCGCCCACTCTTCCTTAGCATTAAGACGTGCAATTTTCTTACGCCAACTTTGCCCCCATCACACAAAATCTAAAAGTGATCAATAACAATAAACATCGCCCAGATACCAACCTTATGCCAAACGCGTATTTTTTAAGGATTTATTAACACTTTTTAGCCTAACTTGGCAAACTTTGATGGCTCGTCAAAATGACTGCTCTACCTTTGAACGATGGCAGCTGAATGCATGCGAAGGCCTTGAGTTTGAAAGGGGGTGTATGTGTTTCATTTTTACATGTAGCACACTCAAAAGACGTCTAAGCACCACGTGGCAGTAAGCTTGCTTAAAACTGGTCTTAAGATTATAGCCCTGTAACTGGCAGATCGTCTGCGTATTCTGGAAAGGAGAGTCTAAATTTTTGGTGCGCTATTCTATAATAAATGTAACCGAAAAGGCGAAAGTTAAAGTATAAATCAAATAATTCTTGCCTTCTTTGGAATGTTTTTCCAGCTTTGCTTCCCATACATTATTATACAAGCTCCTATGCTGTAATTATTAATGAAATAAACGAAAACCAGGTAAACAAATTACCACATGCTTATCTCTCATTAAAACCTGGGAGGGCAGCTCTGTAGTGCCAGCCCCCACATTCCTGAAGATGGTGAGGGCGGCTGTAATTATTGTAAACAGGCTGCTCTCCCCACCAGCACAAGCTTGTGTAAACAATCAAACGGCCACGAGGTCTGGGTCACCAGTGCGGTACGTACTTAAAGTTCATACTTTAAACATCCTGGTATAGGCATATGTAGAAAATGGTAAAATAAGAAAAAAGGTTCCATCCATGAATAAAGCGAAGTACAACTGCAGTTATTGGCATAAGAGTAAGTCATTCCTGTTCTGTATCTGTGTTTGTTTGAGCACTCAAACATTTTTAGATGCAACTCTTGTGGTCAGTTGACGTGCAATATCCCCTGTGGAATCTCAGAGCATTAAAACAGAGAGAGAGGCGGTAGAGATAGAATGAGAGAGAGTGTGTGTATGAGAAGAGAGAGACAAAAAGGGACACCAAGAGAGAAGGAGACAGACAGACAGACAGACAGACAGATAGACGGACAGACAGAGAAAGGAAAAAAGAGACAGAGACAGAGAGAGACAGAGCGAGATATAGATAGATGGATAGATAGATAGATAGATAGCTAGATAGATAGATAGGTAGAGAGAGAGAGAGAGAGAGAGAGAGAGAGAGAGAGGGAGATCGACAGATACATTCTATCTCCACAGAGAGACGGAGTTGCCGGAGCCACATCATCATGATAAAAACTCCTGTTCAACAAGCACGTCGGACAGAACGCTCGTATGTCCAGACTCTGACCAGTGAGCAGACGATGGACGGGACAGAAAACAGCTGTGCCATGCCACGGTTCGGCAGGCGTATTCAATTAGCCAGTCTTGATGCTTCCTTACTAGCCAGCAGTGTCGGTGCAAAGAGATTTAGTAATTGCCCCCTAGTCCCGACACGGAAGAGAGAGAAGAACGCCATAATCGCTGCGAAAATGGCGTTGACGGGAAATCTGTGAGCTATTTTCAATTTTTCAACAACTTTTATGGCACAGACTTAAGATGGTAGGAACGTTACTAACTGCGAGGGAGATAGCGAAAACCGCACATACAAGAGAACCTCAAGAGTCATTATGATTTTATGATGGTGTCAAGCAGTAAAATTTCGTTGTGAATGCGTTCTATTGAGCTCTGTTTGTTACTGATTATTTTATTGCACAGTGGTTAGACAGGAAGAGTAAAAACTGTTCTAGATTTGATCAAAATTCAAAAAATCAGTTTTGTGTTTATTTTAACTGAAGACTAACAGATCACAGCCAATTTATCCAAAATGTTTTGGAAAACTTATATTACAAATAACGCACATTTTTTAGAATTAAAAAAATAGAGTTTGGTGTTGTTGTTTTTGGTTGTTCTTTTTTTTTTTTAGAATAACGACTCCAATACGAGCTGCAGTTGCATTAATGCCTCTTTCATATTGGTACAACATGATTCATACAGATAAGTTGGTACACGTATCTAATACAATTAATAGTCTTGGTTTAGTGATTCCTAGCGTGATATATCATGTAGTTTCCAAGGGGGAAATGAAAGTACACCATCCTGTGTGTTTGATTTACAGCGAACAATGCCCCAATCAGTTATGCACAAATTACAAAAACAAACACAAAAGATGTTTTATTATATTATGTAAGGTCCGACACTGAATACCGCTACATTATTTTGTGTGTTTGATTTACAGCGAACAATGCCCCAATCAAATATGAAAAAATACAAAAAACAAATACAAAAGATGTTTCAATACATGTAAGGTCCGACACTGAATACCGCTGTGTACTTTTACACTCTTCCATTAGGCGGAAACCTTCAGCTTTTGATTAACCCTATGTTTTAAATCTTTGCGGAAAGATATACATTTACACAATTAGCCTACCAGACAGCGTAAGATATTATAAAGTTACATAAATTAGGGCACTTAAAAAAATATTTTAGGGAGTCGATGAAAAAATAAAAAAATATTTAATAAAGGCAGTTGAAAACAAAATAAATAGAAATGTTGAGAGATGGATAGCTAGACAGATAGATAGATAGATAGATAGATAGATAGATAGATAGATAGATAGATAGATAGATAGATAGATAGACAGAAAGACACACAGACAGACAGACAGACAGATAGACAGTCACACAGGCAGACAGACAGACAGGAAGGCAGACAGACAGACAGACAGACAGGCAGACAGACAGACAGATAGATAGATAGACAGACAGACAGAAAGAGACAGACAGACAGACAGACAGACAGACAGACAGATAGATAGATAGATAGATAGATAGATAGATAGATAGATAGATAGATAGATAGATAGATAGATAGATAGATAGATAGATAGATAGATAGATAGATGGAAAGATGGATAGATAGATGGATGGATGGATAGATAGATAGATAGATAGATAGATAGATAGATAGATAGATAGATAGATAGATAGATAGATACATGGGCGAGTGGATGGATGGAATAAGAAATAGATAAAGGCATAGAGATGGAGTAGTAGTGGCCACTTAAATTCAATAGGCTATATTGTGGACAGGCCCCAAGGCTGACGTCTGACAAAATAGGGCGGGGATTTTATGGCCTCTGTCTCAGTCGCTCACATTAAACTGACACCGACCCAACCAGTAGGAGGAGGGGTATAAATACAGCGAATTTATCAGTTTCAAAGACCGAAAAGTAAACATTCACAAACGGGCGATAAAAGAGCGAAATCGGAAAAAGAGAAACTTAAAAACAGCAAAGATATAAAGAAAGAAAAAACCAACAAACACAAAGAAGAGTTGCAACAAGCGATGCAATTAGAAGAAAGAAAGAGCACAGTAAAAAAGTCAAAACCAGGAAGATTACCGCCCTAGATAAATATGTGCGGGGGGATTGCCGCTTATGGGTTTACACAAAGCCAGTTATTCTGGTACGGTTTCTGCCCGCTGGTATCGATTGGAGCAGCACCCTAGCTTTCCGAATTATCCTGCTACGGTCGTTACTTTAAATTACAAAAACAGTTTTTTCTTTATTTCTTTCGGGTATCTCTTTACAGAAACGGAAGGATCCGTGCACAACTCGATCTACCCCTCCCCCCCCTCTCTCTCTCTCTCTCTCTCTCTCTCTTTCTTCTCCCCCCCCCCTTCTCTGTCTCTCTACCTCCCCTCCGCTCTCTATCTCTCTCTCTCTCTCTACCTCCCTCTCTCTCTCTCTACTCTGGATTCGTCAATCGATATTTACACGTTATAAACGCTTATCAATATCAATTGTCCCCATTTAACGAGATAAATGGTTTTTCTCTCCTATTTATAAAAAAATAAAAAAAATACCCCCCCCCCAAAAAACAACAACAAAACAAAAAAACAACAACAACAAACAAACAAAACAACAACAACAACAACAACAACAACAACAACAACAACAACAACAACAACAACAAGTGCGTTTCCTCAATCAAATTTTTCCCTTTCTTGTTTGAATTATGTATTCTATTTCAAACTTTCTCTCTCCCTTACTCCATATCTTTTCCCCTCCCCGCTTCGTTCTCTTCTTTCTTTGTATGTCTTTGATTTTTGCTTTTTTTAAATTTCTCCTTTTGCTTCCTCTCTCTTCCTCGATCTCTCTCCTCCCCCCCCCCCGCCCACCGCTCCNNNNTCTCTCTCTCTCTCTCTCTCTCTCTCTCTCTCTCTCTCTCTCTCTCTCTCTCTCTCTCTCTCTCTTTCTCTCTCTGCCTCCCTCTATGCTCACGCGAGAAGAAAACGCACCTAGCCATCACATTGATCTAACACAATTATCTCTGAGTCATGATGGTAAGAGGCGCCGTGCATTTCCTGAACTCGGTCTCATCCAGTCTTGATTTCCGCAATGCTAAACGGTATCATGTACTCATCATTTTGCCCCATTTTCCCGGCGCCTACACAAAGAAATGGCTACAGTCTGTAACATCGAATTTTACATGTACACGCTGTATTATTATCATAAGATATCGTACATTGTATTTTTGTTTGATTTTGTTTTGCAAAGAAGAACACTGTTGCCTTCCAATTCTATTAGATTTCTCTTATTTAAAAAAATTGTATTTGTCCCTACCAATAGAGCCATAAGGTGGAGATATATGGCTTACAAGATAGGTTATGAATAGTTACAGGTTTTATCGACGCTGGCATTGATACTCTAATACTCTAATACTAAAATCATAATGCTTTGAATGTACAGAGTAATGTTCAAGTTTAATGTGCGCAGTATTGTCTGGCTCAATCAAATTGAATGTACTTGCTCATCGATTGTGTCTCTTGAAAATATTGATACACAAGACAGACGGTAATACTAGATTAACAAACTACATGTATTTGGATTAGAGCTATGAAAGCACATCTTATATGAAACCATTGGTTGTGTATGCACATGTCATGTTTTAACCCAATCACCCCGAGATTAGAGTCTAGTCTAATTTCCCCTTTAATGGTGAGGGGTCGTGAAGGAAGGGTGGAAACGGAGAAAGGTGGGGGTGGGGGTGGACGATCACTGAAGCCATTCTTTTTTCTCATCTTGGTTTGTTATTTATCAGCATGGTGCGTGTACGGAGCAAGGAATCGATTATAGGAAGTATGTTACAGCTGTATATCTTTATGGAAATGGATTAGCTTTGTCACTTATTACAGTGAACGGAGCTGGTTTACTTCCTGTAGACAACAGTGAGTTGGGTTGGGTTGGGTTGGTTTAACGTCCAACAGCAGCACTATATAGGCTATATTGTGGACGGGCCCCAAGACGGACGTCTGACAATTTTATGTGCTGCTACATGGGATACCATGACTCCTGTCTCAGCTGGTCACATTATACTGACACCGACCCAACCAGTAGCAAACTTAATAGCCAGGATTCGAACTCGGGAGTATGTTACAGCTGTATATCTTTATGGAAATGGATTAGCTTTGTCACTTATTACAGTGAACGGAGCTGGTTTGCTTCCTGTAGACAACAGTGAGAGCTGATACGAATGAGTAAACACAAAGTACAACACCGGTCTAATTATTGATTGGCCAAGACTGTGCAAGGGCAATCCATCGTTAGTGCGTATTTTCCTTTGTAGATTAGAAGGAAGGGGTGGGGCGACAATAGTGTCCAAATAGAAATTAGACAGACAAACTTTGATGAAGAAGACAAACCAAAAGGAAAGGGCTAGTGATCTTCGCAAAAAGAAGTGAAATAGAGGTGAAACAAATGATTGGTTGGGTGAAAATTTTAAAGAGATGAAAAGAAGACAGAGGCTGCGAGAAAGACAAAGAGAGAGAGAGAGAGAGAGAGAGAGAGAGAGAGAGAGAGAGAGAGAGAGAGAGAGAGAGAGAGAGAGAGAGAGAGAGAGAGAGATTTATAGATAGATTTATAGATAGATATTTAAAGAGAGAGAGAGTGCGTTAGAGAGGGAAAGCGCGAGAGAAAAAAGACACAGGCACAGAGGTAGAGAGAGATTTATAGAAGTAGATAGATTTTAGAGAGAGAGAAAGCGCGGCGATGACTCACTCACTCAGTCACTGCTACCAATAAAGTCACAAAGCCCCACACGAGAACCTCTACAAATGTATTATGATCATCTAGGTCGAGTCAATTCACAGGAGAATCACGCCATGTGGAATGTTTCCATCTCTCCATCACAGCATCACGGGAGGGCGAAAGCACGATTGGCAGCCGGGTCACTCCTGACTGATCAAACCCCGGAAGTGGAACTCCCCCACGACTGACTATCGCACTAATGGTATTATAACACTGCTACGCATTGTCGGAAACGTCGAAAACGGAAAATCCCATTATTACGAAGCATGGGCATCATATTGGTCCCACAATAGTTTTACGCCCGCTGACGCACACTAAAAATTGGCGGTTACGATTTTTTTCTGTTTATAGAAAAGTAGACGTCTATCGGCCTCATCGGACAGAGTATCTAACCAAATCAATTACGAATGTAGACGCCCTCTAGTGCCGAGAGGAAAGAGAGTTGTTGACCCTGTCAAATCGAGATGTGTCTCAAGAGAATAGAGGACAAGGGAAGGCCCCCTACTCGTTGTGCGGGGATGTAAAGATCTTAACCTAGATCATGCTAGATCTAGATGAAACTTTTAAAAATAAAAATGGTTTGAGCTAAAAAGAGCGGGCACAGTTTATCAGGATTCGATTGGTGTGCATTAATGATTGAGTTGCATTTTGAGGGGCGAGTTTAAGAGACCCATATGATCAAGATATAAAGGAAAAAAGGGGGGGGGGGGGGATTCTGCAAGATAAAAAGGAATGATGAAAGAGTGAGGACTATCCGAGACAGGCAACTTAAAGCGCATAATGTTTGCATGAAGGGATATAAAAAGCCTTAGGATTAGAGGATCACTAGATCTGGGGAAATATATGCCGATACTAATAATAATGATATGCCTGTATAAACAAGGACATTGAGTAATTTAACATGTAGTTGGACAAGACAACAACTGCGCGAATACACCCATCTCTCCCCAAAAATGTAAGAAATTTAAAAAAAACCCACAGAACTCGCAGTGCATATAATACTATAGCGATTTCAACGGTTGGTTTATAAATTATAGTCAAACCCAGAATGTGCCCATAATCTGGAAATGTTTAAAAAAAATTCTGTCCTTCATAAGTAATTTTTCCTCTCTATCAAATACGGAACTACTTGGATATAAGATTTTCAAATATGGAAGATAAAAGAGAGGGGAGATGATTTGCTCAAGAAGATTGATCGGAACTGATTATTTAAGTCAATAGTTTCGTTGTCAAAACACCTCGAATAAATTACACACATACATAATCAGTTCCGATCAATCTTCTTGAGCAAATCATCTCCCCTCTCTTTTATCTTCCATATTTGAAAATCTTATATCCAAGTAGTTCCGTATTTGATAGAGAGGAAAAATTACTTATGAAGGACAGAATTTTTTTTAAACATTTCCAGATTATGGGCACATTCTGGGTTTGACTGTAATCATAATTTATAAACCAACCGTTGAAATCGCTATAGTATTATATGCACTGCGAGTTCTGTGGGTTTTTTTTAAATTTCTTACATTTTTGGGGAGAGATGGGTGTATTCGCGCTGTTGTTGTCTTGTCCAACTACATGTTAAATTACTCAATGTCCTTATTTATACAGGCATGTCATTATTATTAGTATCGGCATATATTTCCCCAGATCTAGTGATCCTCTAATCCTAAGGCTTTTTATATCCCTTCATGCAAACATTATGCGCTTTAAGTTGCCTGTCTCGGATAGTCCTCACTCTTTCATCATTCCTTTTTATCTTACAGAATCCCCCGCCCCACCTCCCCCTTCCCCCCCCCACCCTTCGCCGTCTTCTGCAGAACCCCCCCCCCCCCTCCCCTCCTTTATATCTTTATCATATGGGTCTCTTAAACTCGCCCCTCAAAATGCAACTCAATCATTAATGCACACCAATCGAATCCTCCTAAACTGTGCCCGCTCTTTTTAGCTCAAACCATTTTAGTTTCTGGTGCGCCCCTGGGTTGGTGCATTTGTTGATGGCGTCCACCAGCCAGGCGAATGTCCTCGAGTAGAGCGCCTTAGCCATGGCATGGCGGTTCTCCACAGCCTGTGCACAGAGAGGGAAGAGAGGAGATAGGTAAACATTTCATTTACATCTGGTTTGGCGTTAAGTATTGGCATAGGAAGATCCAAATGTTTTCATGTATAATTCTTGCATGGATGAAAGTATACAGAAAAAAAATTAAAAAAAAATAAAAAAAATAACGAACAACAAAAAACAACAACAACAACAACAACAACAACAACAACAACAACAACAACAACAACAACAACAACAACAACAACAACAAGGAAGTAGAAGGGGGGGGGGGGAGAAAAAATAGTGTTGTCTTCACAAGACATTTTATTTTCGATCCAGACTCCAGAGATATAAATGGATGGACATTTTAATAAAGGGGTGTTTAAGAGAATCAAAATTATAAGAGGAAGAAGAAAAGGGAGGACGGGATTGAGTGAGGGAGAGACAGACAGACAGGTAGACAGACAGACAGACAGACAGACAGACAGACAGACAGACAGACAGACAGACAGACAGACAGACAGACAGACAGACAGATAGACAGACAGACAGACAGACAGACAGACAGACGTCTGGAATTACGTCTGGCACATTTACAGACGGAGAAAGGGAGGAAAGTGGTAAGACAAAAATAGAGAACCAAAGAATAGGGCAAAATATAGAATAATATAAATGTATAATAAAAAAAATATGAGCTATCTAGTTTTTAATTGAGATGTCACATTTATATAAAAAGAAAAATACTGAACACCGCTCTTCAACATAATCATACACAAACGCAATTACACCCTTTCGTGCATAAAATAATTAGACAGTTACATAAACTACCATGTTGCAGTCAACAAAGAAAGTGACATGTCAATTGGGAGGCTTCAAAGGAAAACCCCGTGTTGTCATTCAAAACCCACGAGCCTGAGGGCAGACGCTCTATCTACTGAACAATCGGGAAAGGCATTCACTTTATAAGGAGGAAAAATCACTTTGTTTGATCGCATCGAATGATTCATCACTGAACAGCGAAAGAGGAAGAAAACCAGAGGCGGTCTAAAAATATGAATTAATGAATCGACACAATTCGTTCAAGAATAAGATTGGATTGAAGACCGGAATACACCAGGAGAGAGCATTTGAAGGAATCGATATCTAAGGCATCGTAAATCATGGAAAAGACTAGAGAGACGCTGAATGATCAGAAACAGGTTTAGAGAACACACATCGGACACGCTAAAAGTTGCGAGTCAAAATCGCCCGTATTTCTCTGGATCTTTGCTGTCTCACATACAGGGCATGAGAATTTAAAAAAAACAATTAAGATTTTATTGTCTCTGCATAGGTTTCTTTGGTTCTTGATAGATCATACAATGTGTAGCTTTTGTTTTAGATAGGCAGCCTCCTTTTTATTATTGTATGGTTGTTTTTGTAATTAATGTGTAGCGTTTTTTTTATAATTATAGCCTCATTTGTATAAATGTTTTTGTAATTAATTTATTGTTGTTAAAAGAAAGAGAAAATACATTTATACAGTCAGTCGATTTACAAAGTGTTTTATTTTTAGAATCACATAAAGAAGACTGGGGCGATTTTTATGGATCAATCTAAGTAAATAAATAAAGTATGAAGCGACTCTGTAAAATGACTTGGTTGTGGAACACTTGGCACACTTCCATACTTTATAAATCAAAAGTTTGAATGCATTTTTCGCGGTTCTATTCTTTGGGCATCTTTGTTTTTCATTGTAATCTATTTAACCCACAATTATTTAATAATTAAGACTTGCTCCCAATTAAAATTAATGAAAACAAAACAAGAAAATAAAAGTAAAAATTATTTGGAATGTTATTTCCCACTTTCCTCATATGGTGGCATGGAATAAAACTTATATCTTAATTAATTTTCAAGCTATATTTGTGTTATACATGTTTAATCACTTCACTGCTCAGTTGAAATCACTATATGTATTCAGATTGGTAGGTGAAAAATGGGCTTTATGGTGAATAAACATAATATTCAGAAACAGTATCATTGGGGCAAAACTATTGGAGATAAACCCATAAAATTATATACCATTTGACAGGTAATTGAATGAGGATCATGTTCATGATATTTGTGTGGGAATTTGACCAAACATTATGGGATGTCGGGCATGGAAACAAGTAATAACATAATAAGTAAAATTCGAATTCCCCACCGCATTCAGGTGGTTAATATATGTATTTGTAAATGTCTCATACCCTTTCACATATTTGTATTAATATAAAGTAATCTTGAACCCTAGAAGGTTGTTAATTGTGTCGTACAAAGTAACCGCAGTATAATGATTCTTCTCATCAGAAAATGAAACATAATAGTTTCCTATAGAGGAAATCTGAAACTTAACAAATACTTTTTTCCTTCATTACGTATCCGAGTTATCATTCTCCTTCCAGCTACAAAACCAGCATCGCCGAATTTCGATGTTTTTACACAACAAAACTTGTGGCTATGTGATCACTCCCTAAGGAGCAAAACGTGGGAGAAAAGTGTGCATGCCCACGACAAGTAAGAGCAGCAGCGGCTATCAGCTTCGATCTGGGCTTAAACTTCCGGCCTGGCACTTACACAATTGTGGAGAGAGAGAGAGAGAGAGAGAGAGAGAGAGAGAGAGAGAGAGAGAGAGAGAGAGAGAGAGAGAGAGAGAGAGCTGCTTTAGGATAACTCATGACGACTAGTTTTGCAACGGAATGTCAACTTTGCTTAGTCACATTTTATGTAGATTGAGATAAGAAGCGGTAAAACATTATGCTACGCAAGTAGCTAGGTTAAGTTTAAATCAAGGGCTATGTAGCTCTAGGCATGTAATAATTGTTATGGTCTCATAATGAAACAAAGGCAGCGATAAAAAGCGTTTATCGGCAACTACATGTACTACTAACTGCTAAAAGCCTAGTGCCTAATGTAAACGTGGCTTCACGATACAGCTCGCAAAAAACTATGCTAAAGAGCGTCTGTATCTGCGTATCTGTGTTATACTTGGAGTTAGGTATCGATCGGTTGACTCATTCCATCTGATAACATTAGCAAGGCATTCGTCTATCAAGGAAATCTCTAAGGAGCATGGTATGGGAGGAAGGTTCTAGCATACACATGTAATCTAAGAGTATTTTACATATCCTAGGTTTGTCCAATCGGCATACCGAGACGGAAGGAAGTTTTAGTTTTATGATCTTGATAATCATCGCGTTAAACCTAATGTGGCTTGCGAATGATGGGTGCTCGTTGAATCCGAACTGGGGCATTTAGAGCTGCAATGGTAAACCGGACCACATCAGACCCATAACATAACCACAATATTGGCACAACATCATCACCAACATTGGCACCGATCGATAATTGGTATGGTCGGGAAATGTTTATGTCTCATTTCATCCTTATTGCTATAACCGTGTAGCGGTAGATCGTGATAATCAAAAACAAAACAAAAACAGAACGGAAAAGCCATTATTAATAATTGATAGCGATTTTTTCGAAAATATTCAAGGCAACTTTAAATCGTCCCATCTCTTTATCGAAAATTTATAAAAACACTGCAGTTTATGCCATAGCAAAATGACGGTAAAAGTATGCTGATTTATTTATTTTTAAGATATAATTTTAAGAGGTTTACTACAAAGCTTTCATGATTGCTAGATGTTCACACACTGTGTTATTAGCAGCGATTAGGCAATTGTTAATTTTCTGACTAAGTAGAACCATGAGCTGGATCACATGTTTTTTTTTTTTGTGTGTGTGTGTGTGTGTGTGTTTTTTTTTGGTTTGGTCCGTCTTATTACGTTGAAACGGAATAAATACAATTCTTAAGAGATATACATTGAAGTCTTTTCAAACATATATTTATTTACTTTGGCATTTCTCTAGCGTACCCCTAAATAATCTTATAAATCTTTTAATGCCGCTCTAATTTGGTTTTCTATGCCAGATCAACCAAGTTGCGCACAATTAATCTAAAGAAGGAAAAAATTTGCTAAGTTAACATTGATTGTATCATAGATTATGGTTGATTTCTTAATGTAAAATTATAACGTCAGCAACAAGTTTGTATCGCAAATGGGTTCCCAAAGACTAATATTGGACAATTTAACGTGTTGCCACACAGGGACAGTACAAGATTACCACGACTTTCCTCTCAGCCAATCACATTATACTGACATCGACCCAACCAGTAGTGGAACAAATCCGACAAATGGGCCATTACATTTGCCCGATCGTGACTGATGACAAGGAAAGGAGGGAAAATGTTATTTTTTCTGAATATTTTGACTCTAGGCTAAAACAGAAACAAAACTAGAAACACACAATATCCTGTGACCTTACACGATGCAAAAAAGTCATATCTGAACAAATCAGAAAATTGCAAAGAAAAAAAAGTGTTTACGATTTGATTGCGAAGGGGAACGACACGAATCCTCATCGAGTGACCTTCTCATGTTCAATTGCTTCTTCCAGCGCTTGGCAGGCGGAAGAGCGTGCTGCCAGCTGTGATAATTTTGTTGTTTCCCCCTCTGGCTCCTCTGCTCTAAATATTGTCATGACAACCTTCGTTCGAGTTCACGTATTAAAACTTTAAAAAAGTCCATAATTTTAATTTCAGCTATTTGAATTAAATTTGATTGTTTAATTAAATAATTATTGATTTTAATTGTTTTTATCCTTGTTTTGTTTTGACTGCCATTCTTTAGACGTTATTTTCAAATAGATTAACGAAGATAGTCCATATTTCGATCCTGATTTGATTGGACCAAGGCTTCAAATTTAGCAGGCGAAGTCACCGAAGTAGGAAAATAAATGAAGTAAACATTCAAAAGGAGTCATATCGTTAGACTTATAGTGCTAGGCAATATCTTGAGTGGTTACATAGTTGCTGTGCAGGCAGGTTGGGTGAACGTAAAATGCTACCGGAGTATCATTCTCACGTAACTATCCTTATGATGAATGGAAATATTTTACCACATAAACTGCCCTTACTTGGCCAACGTTTTCACTTCAATCAATTCAACCAATCTGACCAATTCGACCAATTCGGTGACTACTCGTCTACTTCTACTTAGGGAGCTTAGGCAAGGCTTAAATTTATACATGAGGTTGGAGCCCTTAACATTTTCAAACGACGGTGACTCCCGTTCTTGATCTGATCAAGAAAAAGTGAATGGTAAATGTTAGACCGACAAACTGTGGTAGGGGTAGCGGTGAGGCCACACAGAAAGTAAACATTGACAAGCTCTGACCTTTGAATCTCCTCCTACTGCCTACACGTGTGTTATTCCTCCTGTTAATTTGAGTTTACGTGCTGATATCTCTCAATCCCACTCTTTCTATCTATCTATCTATCTATCTATCTATCTATCTATCTATCTATCTATCTATCTATCTACCTATCTACCTATCTATCTATCTATCTATCTAGCTATCTATCTATCTATCTATCTATCTATCTATCTATCTATCTATCTAGCTATCTATCTATCTATCTATCTATCTATCTATCTATCCATACAAATATATATTTCCGTATATCCTCTTCCTTTCTCGCAGCCCCCTCCTTCTCTCCCTTCTCCCTCATATTGTTGGTCTACGTCCAGTTTTTCCTCTACTTTCTTTACTTTGCGTCTCTCAATCCACTCACTTAGTCCATGTATAAGAAACTAATGTGAGTCAACACTGTGATCGCTGACTAGCTTGTTCAACAATGTGTGCCCTTATCTCATGTCCCAAACAGTTTGGACCTCAAGAGGAGCAGGCTTGAGTAACCTTTGCTCTTGAACGGAGAAAAGTCGAGATCTAGAGTTTAGATGTTTACGTCATGCTCTCAGAGCTGTCAGCCCAATGAGCCATCGAGGCGTGCAAATGTGGGCCAGAAAAGTGTGAGAAAGACATACAAATCTTACTTTTTGTGGCGTAATATCGGCAGTTCTGTACTCCACGGATAGTCTTGATAGCTGTTTTGCTCTTTTAATGGTTCCAGCTCATCCACTGGTCGTTACCCTCTTTGTATATTTTACACTCTTTGAAGATAACAATTTAAGCCCCCCCCCCCCCCCCCTCCCCAATAAAAAAAAACCCTCGCTCTTTCTCTCTCTCAGTCTCTCTTCTTCTTCTTCTTCTTCTTCTTCTTCTTCTTCTTCTTCTTCTTCTTCTTCTTCTTCTTCTTCTTCTTCTTCTTCTTCTTCTTCTTCTTCTTCTTCTTCTTCTTCTTCTTCTTCTTCTTCTTCTTCTTCTTCTTCTTTTTTTTTTCCTTCTTCTTCCTCCTCCTCTCTAGTCCCAAACTAAAAGCATGCAGTTTTTCGTTGCGCAAAATAAAGAACCGTTTGGGCTCAGATCCTAGACATCAGATGAGCATAAAACCCGAGACCCCCGTGTTGCCAGTTACATGTGTATGATCACAAAGTGTATGAATCGTCTGGCACCACATTAATTGTAGGATAATAAGCAAGAATGAATAAAGATCAATCACACGTCTAACAATATTATTCTCAATTTTCACTTCAACTTGTTCCATTGTTGAGTATACAGAACAACTGATAAGGGTGGACTGAGAGCCCCAGCCAAGATAAGAATTTTACAGCGGAAGCAGTCGGGTCAGGATGACCTCCTACACAAAACAGAAGGTCAAAGGCCATACAGTTTAAGTGCCTGGAAATCCCTACTGCTTCCACGCTTTCACTTCCAGATCGTCGGTAGCTCAGTCGCCTATTGCTCTCAGGACTGATAAGCAGGGCGTTTGTGGTTCGAATCTCAGCGAGCAAATATAATTCATGTCCATATGTAATGTGTGTAATGAAGGCCATGAGACAATCGATCATATAATTCTCATAAGCTTTAACAAAACTTGGGGTAGGCTATTATGATGCAGTTAAGGCTGATATGATGGTAGACTAACATGATATTTGATCGACAGGTTTATCTTGGAGATGTAACTATGAAATAATTACTACTCCGTCTCTCTACATGATTTTACGGACATTTTAAGCTGGTAGTAGAAATCAAAGATTACTCGCCTTTCCTGTCTACAAACTGAAAGATAGCAAATACTCTTCCCCCGCTTTGAAAGATCAGCACGCAGTCACTGTGGTAGACTTCTTACCCATAAATCACGCACTAAGATGTACAATAATACAATAATTTCAACTGTACCTACATCAGTTAGAGTGCACTTAGACATCATTTCTTAGATTACAACTTTTTGTGGAAGACTGCATGATGTCAATTCGTGTGTATGTGTGAGAGAGAGAGAGAGACAGACAGAGACAGAGACAGAGACAGAGAGAAATAAAGAAAATGTGTGCGAATGTGCAGACACTTTTATTATTTGTTTACATATCTGTATTACACTGCAATGAAACAAAATTTCCCACGTGAACTCATAGAGTACTGTCTTATCTTATCGTATCTCTTTCTTGAGAGCTATTTTATGGCACTCACCTCCTGCAGCTTGAAGGGGATGCTGGTGACTGTGCCTCGGACCTGGATCTGCCGGAAAAGGGAGATCACCTGGAAGCTCTCCTTCTCAAAGCCCAGGAGCGTACACACTTTGTCCACTATCTCCTGGTCAGTAGCTGCAAACTGGCTCTTTTCCTCGTCACCTTCTACTCCTTCAAATCTGCAGGACATGAGATTACATTTTTAAAGACCAGTGCATGCGTATGTGTTTGGCTATTGCTGAAAAATGTGTACTGAATTTTTTTTCTGATAGTGCGATATTGGTGTGCTATGGTTCAGCAAATGATCCCAAGCCATGCTAATGATGAGGAAGCTGGCAAAGGATATCACAATGGCTATATTAATGCTGTTGTTTATGAACAACCCTTTGAAAGTTCCTTTCATTTTAATTCCTTAAACTTCAAGATAACTACCGACTGTGGCTTACAATAAAAAACGCCCATGCACTGTGCGTCAATATCAGTGTTCGACAGAGGAAATAAATTTTCTAGACCGACGCTTGTTGGGCTCATGGCACCAATCCCTTAAATCACTCAACTTCAGTGCATCAATATTACTGGGTGATGGGTCGTTAGAGCGCCCAACTTCTAATCAGGATGTCCCGGATTCTATCGATCAGACCGCTGTGTTTTTCTCTTGTTTGAACGGTGTCAGTATAATGTGATCGGCTGATACAGTAGTCGTTGCATCCTCGCCTTGTCCTATGTGAAACACAACTTGAAATCGTCAGACTCCAGCCTTGAACTCGACTGAACAATAAGACCCCCGCCTTCTTTGGGGCAATTTGGAAGACGTCAACCAAGGAGGCTAGGAGAGAGCTTTTATCTCCAACCAGAAAATCTATTTGTTTTTAACCATCACTGTTTTACCAGCAATCCCCCTCCCTCATAGAACTTGAAAAAAATCAGCGGTGTTAGAGCATCCCTCTGCTACCAAGGAATACGTATGCGTCCCACCACCACTGCTAATTCTCTTTGAACTTACTTTAGGTTCCCCAATAGCAGCACCGCCGAGAGCAGGGAGAAAAGCCCCGCCGACATGTCCTCCGCGATGCCCAACACGCCCATAGCGAGGCGCAGCCCGTCGAACATGGTGGCGTCGCACACATGGTTCAGCGTGAAGCATCCGCTCTGACCCAGATAAAAGTAGTTCTCGGCGGGCTCCAGCATGTAGTCCTGCGCCAGCTGGGGGCAGCGCTGGGCGGCCGCGGTGAGCTGGTAGAAGACGTGGTAGTTTCGCTCCTGGCGCGACTGGAACGTGATGCGCGACTGCTCCAGAAGGTAGTCCTGCACGATGCAGCCCTTGATCTGGGTGCCGGAGAAGCAGACCTGCATGAACTTGCCGAAGCGGCTCGAGTTGTCATTACGGACCGTCTTTGCATTGCCTGGGGAGGAAAAGAGAAACGGTTGATCAGAGTTGAGTTTAAGTTGAGTTTGTTGCTTAGCATCCAAGTTGACGCGCCCCAAGATAAACGTCTGACAATTTTACGTGCTGCTACATAGAGATAAATACCACGCTTCCTGTCTCAGCCCGTACTGACATCGACCTAAACAGTAGTGGAAGAGATCGAACAAATCAATTTTTGCAGATCGTGGGTTTCGAATCATGGACCTCACGATTGCAAGTCATCGTTTTGTTTGAAATCAGTTGGTATAGGTTCGCTGACAGCATTTCTATGCTGTATTCACATTTATTGCTGCCAGCTTCCTGAATTTTTATACTTTGTACATGTAACAAGAATCCTTACATTTTCTTCTAGCAATAAATTTATATGGAACTTTCCCCTGGATCTTTACTTATTGAGTCCCACTGTGTTTGAAAGAGAGATTTGTGAAAATTATTCTAAAAACCATTGCAGCGTTTTTCAACCCTACCGTCACACTCCACTAAGTCGATATGACATGTCTTAATTACTATAGAGAGCTCATATCTCTGAGCACCTTAACAGGGAAAGAGGGGAAGAAGAGTCTTCATTTGAATTAGGTCTTTGGACGAAAAAGCAGACAACCTAGATTGCATATTACATATACTTAAAAGAATCATGGAGTCATTTTGTAAATAAACTACAGTAGTAAATTAACTGATTATCTTAAAATCGATAAGAGATTTTTTTTCTTCTTTTGGTTCAATTCTACTTTTGTTAATAACTATTTTTTCTGAAAAAATTAACCAAGATCGATTAAAAATAGCTTCATTTTTTTATTCCTAGAATTATTCTATGAATAGTCTCCCCCACCCGATTTCTGAAAGGGTTTGAAGCGCATACGAGGGCATCAGCCGTGTTGCTAGTCAGTACAGCGAACTACCAACTGAGCTACCCGTTTCTCTGTGGCTTCGATCATCGTCTCCTAGGGCTAAAGAAAGTTCCTGTACTGCGACGGCACCCAGAGAGGGAAAGACGGGAATTCGCCAGTAACGTTATACCAAAACCGACACAACTAGCAGAGAAAAAACGCGACCGCCAGGGCGAGGCTCGAACCCGGCCCTCCTGCATAGACCGATGCTCTAACTCCAAACTTCAACGCTACCACGCTCCCCCATCGCTTAGATCGTGATATCACTTGGTTAACATTAACAGTCCTTTGTACTCGGAGAGCATTGTGGATCCGCCCTACTGATAGAGGCCTCGCGATAAAGGGCCCAAGCGAAAACGAAGACAATAGGGAAAGGAAGCTCCACCGGCGTCCAATCAGACTTCTAGTCATTGAGCAAAGCGGCTTAATAGTTGTGTGTATCGCAAAGTCTGTAGCGCCGCGTCACCAACGGTTTGTTCGGCGTTAATCGACAGATGGCGCGTGTTGGCAGGTGGAATCGATCCGGGCCATTGGGGTTCCCGTTTCCATCCACCTTGGCCTGATATCCCAGACAGTATTACATCGCGCGGTCTCCAAGGAACGGGCTGACTCTTCAATCTTCTTGATGGTCTCAAAATATAGAGTTTTATAATAGCAGAGATGCCGGGTCGAGAATATCCCGCGTATCATTTTAATCTCTTTTCAGATACGGTCACGAAATCATGCACCGTTCTTTACTTATCAGGCGGCAATTTTTAAAAATTAATCTGGGCGGCGAAAGAAAGTTTATTTTGTTTGTTGCATATGAAGTTGTAATCATGCAAATAAAATATTAATATCAGGCCTTTCTCTCAGCATCGGTGCCAAGTCTGCTTCGGGCGTCCGACCTTGCACTAAAGGGCTTGCCTTGTGATGTTCGATACAGTCCCATTTGATCCCTGTCTTAATGAGGGTTTGCTTCGTTCTGTCCCGAAGTTAATTTTCGGGATAACTTCAGAACACCTAACGTTGAGAATATTTCTAAGGCATCTGTTGGTGATTGATTGCAGTTTATGGCTGTTGGTCTTGGTAACGCGCCATGTTTCTGAGCCGTTTAATGCATGGGAAGCCAATCCACTATAATCATTGTGTGTGGGGGAAAGTTACATGGCTGATAATCCACAGTGAAGTCTTGGTGACCGTTTGTATGGGCTCGAACCCGCATGTCCTTGTGTGTGGAAGCGTCACGTGACTAATCCACAGTGGCGTGAATCTTAATGACCGTTGTTGGGGCTCGAACTCGAATCTCATGTTTGGAATCCAATCCGCTACATTGTGTGTGAAAGTGTTACGTGGCTGACTCCCAGTGACTTCTTGATGAGCACACTACATTGTGTGTGGAAGAGTTACAAGTCGGACTCAAAGTTAGGTCCCGAAACCGGACCTCTTGTGTCAAAAGCTAACCCTCAACAATCTTTGTAAGTGAAAGGTTTACAACTTTACATAGCTGATCCACAGTGACGTCTTGATGCCTGGTGGTCTTGCTGGCATCCATTCATACAGACAGGTGACCGAATGACCCTCTTATCACGATGGCCAGTTGAGAGCGTCATTCGCTGGCATGGCGACATGGCGAAGGCTGTAGCCCAAGACATTTTGGCCCCCAAAGGGTGTGATAAATAACTCTAATGGCTGTTACAAATACATTTATACTTATCGTGAATTTAAACAGCCTTGACTTTAGAAGTTTTGATGCTACATAATGTACACAATACACGCTCAACATAGTAACTATTTAACGCTTCCAAGCTTTAGTTTTTCAAACACTAATTTATAAAAGTACACAGCGTGTGTGTGTGAGAGAGAGAGAGAGAGAGAGAGAGAGAGAGAGAGAGACAGAGAGACAGACAGACAGACAGACAGAAAGACAGAGAGTGAATATTACACCGTGCTAAGAGTTCGGGGGAACTGAATCAAACGTTTTCACTTTTCAAATGTATCATCTTTAGAAATTGTACAATAATGCTGTTTCGTCCAAAAAAAAAAAAACATTTTTTTTATCTTAGATTCATATGGAAAACAAAATGAAAACAAAGAAAGGAAATAAGGGTAGTAGAGGCCAAAATAAAATGTGTCGGACCGAAATTTATATTAAGAGCTAGGCCTAGAATACGTATCTATCAAGGGTGTAAAACGAGAAATAAGATAGTGCATCCTGACCTCGAAAAAATCTTAACTCTGGAGCCATTGAATAATTTTCCTGCGCGTCGGTAGTAACGGTGTAAGTTACAAGCTGATGTAGATAGTTGTGCATTCCACAGAGGGCAATGCAACTTAGAAATTTTCTTTTTTTGTATTACTTGTGCGTGTGGCGTTTGGAAACCATACAGAGAGTAGCAAAGTGCATTTTTGCAGTGTAAAGGGGGATACTGTGTATGGTACGTGAGAGCAGCTGTGATGAATGAAGACTGAGATGGGCATATAGCAAGGGTAAGGGTTGAGCTGAAAGGAATTCTCTCTTTCTCTCTCTCTCACTCTCTCTCTCTCTCTCTCTCTCTCTCTCTCTCTCTCTCGTTCTATCTATCCATCTTAGCTAGCTAGCTAGTTGGCTCTCTATCTTTCTCTATCTGTCTATTTATCTATCTATATCACGCGCACAGACACACACAAAATAAAACAAGGCATCGAATTTCTTTTAATGTCAGTTTGCATATGTTTTTAGAGACGGTATGGAGAAAAATGATTTGTGGGTGTGTGGAAAAGAAAAGATGCATAGTGTACGCGCATGCGTGTGTGTGTGTGTGTGAGAGAAGGAGGAGGAGAAGGGGGGGGGGGGGGCTTAATAATGATGAGAGTTAACTAGTAAGCCGGTTAATAAGGTAAAACCTCTGCAGATATTTTAATCACAAAAATGATGATTAAAGGCGCAACAATGTGCCATTATTTTCCATGCTGAATTTGTATGTCTATGTAAGTAGATTATTAATTTGAAAACGTGTCACCCCATAGAGAAAAAAAAAAACAATCAATATGTATTTCTATGTAATTAGATTATTTAAAAACGTTTACCCCATGCAGAGAAAAACAATCAATATTATTTCGAAACATCAAACGATATAAATGCTTCATAAGAAGAAATCAAAGGAACATCTGAATCGCTTTGGACATTTTCTGCAACATTTGCGTTTCTCGACCCCCTTAAAAATACACTGTATTAAGAAAAGTTATCCTAGAGCCTTTGAGCCAACAAGAATGGGTGGTTAGATAGTTAACAGCTTAAGAGCGCCCCCCCCCACACACACACACACACCCCAACACACCTTTTTTTTCCCTCGCCTCGCACCTGTTTTTTACAATGCTTTTAAGGAGAAGTTGATTAAATCTTTATCCTTGTAAAGCCATGAATTATATAACACACTTCAAACGCTTTTTTTAAAGAGAATTTAAACCTTTAGGATTTCGGAGCTGTTTTCAATTAGGCTGTAGGGTGCGAAGGTATTTGTGTTTTGGTGATAAAAAGAGAACAACACACTTTTTTGTTGATGTACCCAATGTGCCGAGACATACTAAGGAATTTGCTGCGTCTGGTCTTTTAATATTAATTATGGCTTGTGGCCAGTATAAACAGACATTGTTTGCAATATAAAGAATTACATCCTTCTGGTCCTAATGTTTTCATCATAAACATTGTTTTAATGGGCAAGATTTGGGTTGATCTTGAATAGTGAAGGTTGGCTTCAAGGTTGCGTTCCTGGCCTCTCATAATTTTCACCGTAAACTTGTGATTTTGTAAATTAAGTGCGCGAGTCTGCGTCAGTTCTACTATCTTCAAATTAATGGATAAATGCTGTATATTATTATATTTTACTTCCATAAAATCCATTTTTTTCTTCTTTTTTTCATAACATTTCGAAGCTAATATCAAATGTCTATAAATTTTAAATACACTTTCTGTATAAGTCCGAAAAGGCCATTGAACCTCAACTCAGCACAACCCACTATCCCTAACAAAACGAAATAAATTATGGATGACTTAAGCGACAATGGTCTCGCTATGTTCATACCACGTATGGCAGAACAATGTATAATTGTATTGTGTGGATTTTGTCCTTATGATGGGCTTCAGGATGCTGACCATCAATGTTTGAGGTCAATGATGTAACACTGTAATGGCCCCATTACAACAGAGACTGAGAAGTAAGTACAAAAACTGAATAGATTTATACATTCAACTATGACATCTGAATACATGGTAAGTCGGGTGTCTCAATCTGTTTCCTCTTTGTACGTAATGCCCTTTGCATGGATAATGAGGAGTCCGGTGGTGATTGTACTTCTTAATTGTTTGACAATATTGAATGTGTCATTCGCGGGTACTCCAGGCTGCTTCAATAAAACTTAATACATGTAGAACTCTTCAATTTTTAGATTATTTCTTTTGACTACAGAAACGCGTATTTGCGGTAAATGAGGATAAAATCTGTTATAGTCTTGAGAGCCTTAAAAAAGAGTTTGCTTGTGGTCATCACAAGCCAACAATCTGGGAAAAGATGGCACCTTTCAAGTTTATGGAGATAGGTCGATATCAATTAGGATTCTGTAAACCATTACACGAGGGTGTGCAGCTTACGTGTTCAATATCAATGTCTTCCTTCCATGATTTTCAAAGACAATTTATATCGCCTCTTACTAATATTGTAACATTAGAATCCATCGTCGATGGTTTTTGGTGTTATTCCAACCCCCAAAAAAAATTCGACAAACTAATAAAACGGCGCAGTGTGCTCGTTAAAATTTGCGCATTAAAAAAACAACAATTTATTCATTGAGTTTGTCAGATTTGTTTCTGTCAGAAATTCGCATTTTAGATCACCGTCTTTATGGTGCATTGAAGTGTCGGATGGCTTAGAGTTTTCCTCTCAATTTTCGGCTCAATAGGATCAAATGAGAAAATTGGACAGTGCTTGCATAACCTACAGATTATGCCCAAAAAGTCTATAAATCTGTGACACTTAACTAATGTATCACACATTTTTGTGAAATTTTCACCCCACCCCCCTCCCTCCCCGCGCGCAAAAGCCTTTACCATAATCGGTTTTCGGCTTAGCTCCAACACATGGTAAGATATTATGCAACACAGAGTAATTCCCAATATAACTGTATAATAAATTACTATTGTTGGTAGCTTCTCTTTTGTTTTTGTTTTTTAATAATGACAAAATCAGGATAAAGCATTTCTTTAAAATCCCCACGAGTTAGGCCTACCTATTATAAAACCAACATCAAAGGTAACTCAGAAAGTGTACTTCAGTTTCATCACTCTAAACCTTTGATCACGGATTAAGTTTTGTGTGAGCCAATAATAACTATACAAGGTCTTCTAGTGATACTATCATAAATTAATACATTAATAAATAATAAATAAATAATTGATTTAATGTCGTTTTCAAACTAGTGTTCGCGCTAAATCATAAGTATAGTTTCTGCAGCAGCGACAAAACTCAAAAGGTTATAATAATTTACATTGCTGTTGTTACTGTGGTTAATTATAGTGCGAGCTAAATAATTGTCCTAACACGAATAGCGTGGCTGTGACATTTTGGTGAAACTCTCGATTTTTCTCTAATTATAGTTCATTCGCTTTGAGCTATTTAGACCGCGTATCAACACTTACTGTTACACTTGATAGATATAGGATAGTAAGCATAAAGAAGAAAAAGATTTAGACAGTCGACTATGGCATTTAAATATTATCAAGTCGATTGTATAAATTTATTTCATCCTTGTTCATATTAAACCTAATGAATGTTTCTCTTCTATTCTACACTATTGTTTCTTTCGCCCTCCTCCTAAATTCTGTTTAAAGAGAAAATACTCATGAATTATACATGTATTATACAGTTAAACGTTTTGATATCAATATTGTTGTCACAAACTAACTTTGAATAACATTTCTTTGACGTAGAAAAAAGAACATTATTCCACTTGCTCTAACTATGGAGCTGAAATGTTTTGGGTTACTGCAAACCAAAAGATTTGGACGAATTCTCTATTTAAAGGCACTTCATTGTTGTAAAACAATACTTATGGAGGTTTTATACCTGGACCAAGGGGTAGTTTTCCCTTCCTATTGCTATTATATCCGTATGGTTTTGAATAATAGTTTTTGGGTGTTTCTTACCAATAAATGATTTAGGAAAGTAAACTTGACACAAAACAACTTGACCTCATTGTGAAGGTTGGTAAAGAACAAGAGAGAACATATGGGAAGAAAGAGAAAGGCCAAAAACGAACCAGGTTTTGAGCCCCCTTTGAAAAGATTGTAACCTTACTATAGAGAAACTGCAGGTATGTTTTCAACTAGCATAAAAGAGAACACAAGAAAGCATCAAAAGAGATTTGGGTTAATCTGAATCGCTCTGGGAGTTTCTGCAACATTTGCGTTTCTCGACCCCCTTTAAAATACACTGTATTAAGAAAAGTTCTCCTAGAGCCTTTGAGCCAACAAGAATGGGTGGTTGGATAGTTAACAGCAAACACACCTTTTTTTCCTCGCCCCGCACCTGCTTTTTACAATGCTTTTAAGGAGAAGTTGATTAAATCTTTATCCTTGTAAAGCCATGAATTGTATAACACACTTCAAACGCTTTTTTTTAGAGAATTTAACCCTTTAGGATTTCGGAGCTGTTTTCAATTAGGCTGTAGGGTGGGAAGGTATTTGTGTTTTGGTGATAAAAAGAGAACAACACACTTTTTTGTTGATGTACCCAAGGTGAGACATACTAAGGAATTTGCTGCGTCTGCTCTTTGAAAATAATTATGGCTTATAGCCAGTATAAACAGACATTGTTTGCAATATATTGAATTACATCCTTCTGGTCCTAATGTTTTCATCATAAACAGTGTTTTAATGGGCAAGATTTGAGTTGATCTTGAATAGTGAACGTTGGCTTTAAGGTTGCGTTCCTGGCTCTTCATAATTTTCACCGTAAACTTGTGATTTTGTAAATTTAGTGCGTGAGTCTGCGTCAGTTCTACCATCTTCAAATCAATGGATAAATGCTGTATTTTGTTATACTTTACTTCCCATAACATCCATTAAAAAAATATTTCGAACCTAATATCAAATTTCTATGCATTTGGAATACACTTTCTGTATAAGTCCGAAAAGGCCGATGAACCTCAACCCAACACAACCCACTATCCCTAACAAAACGAAATAAATTATGGATGGCTTAAGCGACAGCGGTCTTACTATCTTCATACCACGTATGGCAGAACAACGTATAATTGTGTTGTGTGGAGTATGTCCTTATGGTAGGCTTCAGGATGCTGACCATCAATGTTTGAGGTCAATGATGTAACACTGTAATGGCCCCATTACAACAGAGACTGAGAAGTAAGTACAAAAACGGAATAGATTTATACGCTCGACTATGACATCTGAATAGATGGTTAGTCGTGTGTCTCAACCTGTTTCATCTTTGTACGCAACACCCTTTGCATGGATAATGAGGAATCCGGTGGTGATTGTACTTCTTAATTGTTTGACAATATTGAATGAGTCACTCGAAAGTACTCCACACTGCTTCAATAAAACTTCAATTTTGAGATTATTTCTTTTGACTACTGAAACGCGTATCCGGGGTAACTGAGGATAAAATCTATTCTAGTCTTGAGAGCCTTAAAAAGGAGTTTGCTTCTGGTCATCACAAGCCAGCAAATCTGGGATAAGATGGCACCTTTCAAGTTTATGGAGATAGGTCGATATTGATTAGGATTTTGTAAACCATCACATGGAGGCGTGCAGCTTACGTGTTCCACATTGATGTCTTCCTTCCATGATTTTCAAACACAATTATTTATATCGCCTGTTACTAATTGCAACATTAGAATCCACCGTCGATAGTTGTTGGTGTTATTCGAACCCAAAACAAGGTTCGACAAACTAACGAAACGGCGCACCATGCACGTTAAAATGTGCGCATTAAAAAAACCCAACTATTTATTCATTGCGTTGGTCAGATTTGTTTCTGTCATAACTTCGCATTTTAGATCACCGTCTTATTGGTGCATTGAAGTGCTTAGAGTTTTCTTCTCAATTTTCGGCTCAGTATGATCAAATGAGAAAATTGGACAGTGCATGCATAACCTAGTTATGACCTAAAGATTATGCCTACAAAGTCTATAAATCTGTGACACTTAACTAATGTATCACACATTTTTGTTAAATTTTCATGCCCCCCCCCTCCCCACGCGCAAAAGTCTTTACCAGAATCAGTTTTCGGCTTAGTTCCAATATAATAAGATATTATGCAACACAGGGTAATTCCCAATATAAATATATAATTACTAATGTTGGTAGCTGCTTTTTTGTTATTTTTTTTTAATAATTAAAAAATCAGGATAACGCATTTCTTTAAAATCCCCACGAGTTAGGCCTACCTATTATCAAACCAACATCAAAGGTAACTCAGAAAGTGTACTTCAGTTTCATCAATCTAAACCTTTGATCACGGATTCATTTTTGTGTGAGCCAATAATGAATATACCAGGTCTTGTAGTGATACTTATCATAAATAAATACATTAATAAATAATAAATAAATTAATTAATGTCGTTTTCAAACTGTAACAGCGCTAAATCATAAATATAGTTTCTACAGCGGCGTCGAAACTATGTTTAAGTAAAACTTTTTGTTAATTGTGTTGTATATTTGCATAACTGTTTATGTGTATTCATCTTGCTAAGCCTGTGCTTGACATATGTTCTTAACATATATATATTGACTGAATAAACATTGAATCTTGAATCTTGAATCTTGAATCTTGAAACTCAAAAGGTTATAATAATTTATATCGCTGTTGTAACTGTGGTTAATTATAGTGCGAGCTAAATAATTGTTCTAACACGAATTGCATGGCTGTGACATTATGGTGAAACTCTCGATTTTTTCTCTAATTATAGTTAATTTGCTTTGAGCTATTTAGACCGCGTATCAACACGTATGTTACACTTGATAGATACAGGGTAGTAAGCACAAAGAAGAAAAAGATTTAGACGGTCGACTATGGCACTTAAATATTGTCAAGTCAATTGTCTAAATATATTTCAAGCTTGTTCATACTAAACCTAATTTCTCTTTTACTCTATACTATTGTTTCTTTCGCTCTCCTCCTAAATTCTGCTTTCAGAATAAAGAGAAAATACTCATGAATAATACATGTATTATACGGTTAGACGTTTTGATATCAGTACTGTTGTCACAAACTGACATTAAATAACATTTCTTTGGCGTAAAAAAAAAGAAAATAATTGTAATTATTTTTACTAACTCTAACTATGCAGCTGAAAATTAATGTTTTGGGTAATTGCAAACCAAAAAACTTCAACATATTCTCTATTAGGAGGCACTTCATTGTTGTAAAACAATACTAATCGAGGTTTTATACGGGAGGGGGGTAGTTTCCCTTTCTACTGCTATTATATCCGTATGGTTTTGAATAATAGTTTTGGGTGTTTCTTACTAATAAATGATTTAAGAAGGTAAACTTGACACAAACCAACTTGACCTCATTCTGAAGGTTGGTAAAGAACAAGAGAGAACATATGGGAAGAAAGAGAAAGGGCATAAACGAAAAAAGTTTTAGCTCCCTTTGAACATATTGTAACCTTACTATAGAGAAACTGCAGGTATGCTTTCTACTAGCATAAAAAAAGAACACACGATAGCATCAAAAGAGATTTGGGTTACTTCAAAAAAACTAAGGCATCTACCATCTCGTATGAGAAGTCTTTTCAAGTTAGCGAGGAAAGAGGCTAAGCGAGAAGGATCAAGCGATCACTATCGCAAACGTAGGACAACAGTTACTTCTGCTACAAAAGAATAGCAACACAGGAGCAGTCAAAGAACACCAAAATCATAGATTTGGATTGGGAAGGGTAAAATAGACTTCGAATACAAATCGTATGTATATACATGTACCAAAATTGAGGCAGCTTGATCTCTTGGTTGGTCTCTAAAAGTCTATTACATGTATCAGAAACTAGGCAATCTCGTGAACGTGTCCCGAGGCAAACGTCGGACATTTATAGTTCAGCTGCCATACAGGGACAGAACCGTGGTATCAGGGCTTCTGTTTTCAACCAGAGGCAGTGCATTCAGTCTTGTATCCACGTAGGTCAACTAACGCTGTGCCGTGATAGTGTATAACAGAGGAACAGGGCTGCAGGGAGTTATCAACGCCAGCACTCTTTCCCTGACAGGCCTGGAATGTGGCCAGGAGGAAGCCTGGCACGTGCAAAGTTGTGCCAGACATTAGGTGAGAATCATTAGTAACTATAGTGCTGTACTGTTCCACTCAGCGTCGGTTTCTACTATGAAAGCGTGAGTCAGTTTTATCAAGAATACGGGATGGGATTCAACGCGCGTTGGGGTTCGTGTCTAATCTTGTAATCGATGCAGCCAAATTGGTACATGGAAGAGTACAGAGCGAGAAAAGAAACAGAAAGCCACGGGGATTTTTTTTGTAAATAGTGGGAAGGAAGGGGGGGGGGGCAACAACTACACACATTGTTTTGATTCTAAGCAGTAGGCATACTTGATTGACTGCTAGCTTGCTTAGTTGGTTGATATTTTGAGTAGCTGGTCAAAGTATTATTTAGTACGTTGTAAATATAATTATTAGAAACCCAATCGAAATGTTGTGTGAAGTATTTTGCTTCTTTAATATACTTCTTTTTATAATCCTATGACGAAATAGAAGCGTATGAGCATGAACAAAAAAACAACTAATAGGAAAATTATTATGAAAATTGTCCTAACTCGGTGAGCATTGGAATTCTATTTGTCCAAATCCGGCTAAGCAGCGAAAAAAAATATTGACTTGCCTGCTGCGGCTGATGTTGCACATTTGAAATGTTTGCATGTTATTTTTGTTATGTGCATGCTCTTTAATTAAAAGGATAATCTCAAGAGAAGCAGAAGCGCCAATGCCAGATAAAAGCTTAATCTTAAGATAAAAATTACTGTATTTAAGAAAGAATGAAACTTCCTTTTTAACTAAGCTTTAAGCTTAACAATTCTAGAGCAAACATACCTTAACTTGTTTTCTTAAACATTTTCCAATCACCTCGGATTAGTTTACAATATTGCATCTCTTACTACAGAATAGAAAGATATGCAGGCAAATTTGTGCAAATTGGATAGAAAGAAAAATAAATTGTTTAAACTGCGTTTTCAGATTGTTTTTTCTTTCAGCTATGATTGGAGAGAAAAATCTTTTTTCCAAACAGGTGGAAAGCATCTTCGGCTGCGAATGAGCACATTTAATGGGAAAGATCAAAGGCAGTAAAAGTTTAAAAAGAGTGAAAAATAGCGCCATGAGGTTTACTCAAAAGACACGAAGACAAGCTTTGGCTTTCGATAAACAACATTATGTTTACCAACCATGTCTGCTCCTGTGCCAAATATAAATGCCTCACTTATAAAAAATATTTCACCTGTTGAAGGGGGATACTGCCGATCATCCTAGGCTTACCTGTTGCGCAAACTAATTGGTGTAAGGCGGCGATTGGGTCGGGAGGAAGGATCGGGACGTGATCGAAAACTGACTTGAACTTGGAGTGCTCGGTGCATGATCGCCATAGCTTTAAGTTAAGCGAGATATACATGTACCACTAAGTCTGCGTTCTCAGGTGCATAACACACACCTATGAACACAGGGTTGATAGATTGATTAATTATAAGTCTCAAAAGTCAACGGTTCATCCGTGCTTACCCCTAACACGCCTAGCCATTCCATAATACTGTAAATATGTTTTGATTAACTAAGTGGAGAAGCTGAAGGAATAGCATTTGCCCTTGGAGTTCTCAGCTAAGATATTGGTATACGTCATTGTTTTTCTATTAGCGACGGTCGAGTTTACATTAGGATAATAACAGCACCATCACCATAATCATCATTATCGTCATCATCATCATCATCATCATCATCATCATCATCATCATCATCATCATCATCATCATCATCATCATCATCATCATCATCATCATCATCATCATCAATAGCAATACTATTAGAGATATGAATATATTTATTCGTGTCATTGGTTTCTGGGTTGACTGATTTGGTGTTCATAAAGCGTTAGTGTTCTTTTTTTCTTCTTCTTAAGTGTATTTGTTAAAATTGTTATGACAATGAGTGTCTTGTCTACATCAAAAGGAGAAATTCAAACGTTTCCTTTATTTGCTTCTTCTGTACATGAGTGGTTGTGAGAGTAGCATATTGGGAAGTTGTCATGTGAAAGAAAATATGATATACTTGAAGCTGTTTGTCTTTCGCCATGAACAATAATCCTTGGTGTCTTTCATTTTGCTTGCTTAGTGTTGGTGTTGTCGCTGATGTTGGTGCTGTATTATTGGGGTAGGTTGGTTTTATATTGAAAAAGCCGGGGAGGGCGCAGGGAGGTTATTTTGATAGAAAAGGGAATTACTTGGCATTGGATGAATGATTAAGGCATTTCGTGAGAATTGCTGTTTACCTAGATTGACTGAATGTCAGATGAAAAGGCGTCTTTAAATCTAGATACTCACCAAAAGCTTCTAAGACAGTGTTGGCTTCGAGAATCTGCTGCTCCGTCCAGAAGGAAGTGTGATTAGTCACAGAGCACAAGTACTGCAGGATGAACTTGGTCGTCTCAGTCTGATTTAAAAAAGAGAGACATACAAACAGAAATAAAAGAATTAACAGATTGTTTTCGTGTTGAAGTTAAAGAGGGAAAAAAACATTCATAGATTCTCAACCCAGACCTAAACCCAAGTGGATTCTTCACGCAAAGAAAGGGCAGTACAAGAAGTTGACGAAACTAAGATTTACATAAAAGTCATACATTTTACTATTTTATTGGATTTTTCTAAAGAATAAATCCGCTGTTTTCGTGTCCGGCAACACGCGAAACAAATACAAATTCATAAGATTCCTTATCCCAGAGGTATAAAAACCACAGTAAATACCTCACGAAAAATCATTGAAATAAACTTAAAAAATTACATTGAAATAAAAGCCATATACAAAAACGTTTTACAATGTTTCTAGATCTATAATCCACGAACCTTATCGGACAACTTTAAAAAACAAAACAAAGATTGAAAAAAAAAGTACAAAAGTAAAGAAACTATAAAATTTACATAAAAGTCATACATTTTACTCGCCATAATTTGAGTTCTTGCTCTCCCTATTCTATTGCGATTTTTATTACCGATTACAACATATGCAGAATAAAAGCAGCGAGGGCAATAAATGATGATTGAATCAAGATATGGAAATTCTTTTGTCCCGCCCAGTGTCATATTCAAATGAACGTCTCGATCATATCGATCCTTCAACGAGACCCTCTCACAGGGGTGTTCATCTCAAGAGGTTGTGAATGAAATACTGATAATGTGAAACTTTGCTACATATATCGTGTCTGAATTAAACACGATGATAATGGTGTAAGCTACTTAAGAGGAAATTAGATGCAGAAAAACAAAGGCAAAATGTAGCCTTAAGTCTAAAATAGAGACAATGTAAAGCTATACTGTTTTATGCAACAATACAAGGAAGAATATATCCACTCATATGTCCATCCATAAATCCATAAATAAGCTAACTGTATCTCATCCTATGCTTTTTCAAAATCCATTCATTAAAATAACTTAACTCTAAAAGTATATTTTTCTTCTATGAGATGTTGCATCAACGCTTGATAAAATAGAAACAGGTAGATTAGATAGCGAAGCTAGAAAATAAGAGAGCAGACTGTCTTGGTGCTATGCAGCAATAAAAACACATCATGCTCATGTAAACATACACAGCAAACGTAGCTGTTTCCATGAATATCAGGAGACAGGAGCTGCGTGGAGAACGCATCTACTGCAGTTTAAGAGCAATGTTTTTGTTACGGTTTTTATGTAGAAATATTGGCATTCCATGCAAAATGAGGAGAGTATGGGATTGGAACCGGTCCATAATAAATAGTTGGCGCATGGTGTTGAACCGTTATTAACGAGTTTTAGTTTTATCTTTTTTAGTCTTCGAGTTATTTTCTGAAGTGCAGAAGTTATACCGAAGAGTAATAAGAAAGAAATGAAAAATCTTGGCAGAATGAATAGAAAAAGTCGTTGGAGCCAGTCCATTATTAGCTTTTGGCGCATGAGCTGAAGCTTCACCTATACTATAGCCCTACAGGGCTTCACGTTGTGGAACTTTTGGGGCTCATTTTTAAGACGGCTACGCTTTAACTTTTAATAAGATCAATTTTTATGTATATATTTATTTTATTTATTTATTTATTTATTTTATATATTTATTTATTTTGATTTTGTCTGTATTTTTTGTTTTTGTGTTTGTTTTTGTTTGTTTATTTCTTTGGGGGTGAAGTTGGGGCAGGTGATGCTAGGCTTGAGATGTGATTATCAATGCACTACCCACCTTGCCAGCGCCGCTCTCGCCGCTGATGATGCAGCTCTGGTTGACGCCCGAGCTGAACAGGCTCTGGTAGGCGGCCTCGGCGATGGCGAACACATGGGGCTCCACGCGGCTCAGCTTCTGGCCGCGGTACGTGTCCACGTCCTGCTGGTTGTACACGGACAGCTCCTTGTACGGGTTCACGGCCACCAGGATAGACCCCGTGAACGTCTACGCCAAGGTCGGCAGTTAAGGGAAAGTCTATACATGCACATGTGTATCACTTTAGTAATAAACCTCGACATTGTGAAAAGCTTAAGAGGGGCTGGGAGATGGGGGGTTGGGTTGGTTTAACGTCCACAGCACTATATCGGCTATATTGTAGACGAACCCCAAGACAAACGTCTGACAATTATATGTGCTACCACACACGAGACAGGGCGGGGATACCATGACTCCTGTCTCAGAAAGTCACATTAAACTGACACCGACCCAACCAGTAGGGAACGCAACAGCCAGGATTCAAACTAGGGACCTTTTGCGTCGGAAGCCGATGTTCTACCCCTGGACCACCGCGCCACCCCCCCCCCCCCCCCCTGGGAGATAATGAAGACAGTCGATTTAGAACATTGATGAATGGGTCGAATTAAAAAAATTACGAAGGCGCAGAGAGTTTATGAGGATGTACACCCAAAACAGACCAGCCTTGACTATGATGATGTAATACAATAGTTGTCTCGAGAAATAATAACAGGGACCGCAAGATTAGTCGGTTCGTCAGTAATGCTTTGCACTGAAGGGCAGGAGAGCCGAGGCTCGTATTTCAGCTACTTGTCTGGAGGTATACGCAAAAATACATGCCCCCCCCCCCCCAAAAAATAAAAATAAAAATAATAATAATACGCTATGAGTGTCAGTAGTTTTACTCCCCTCTATACGTGCACATGTGTAGCACTTTAGTAATAAACCTCGACATTGTGAAGAGCATAAGAGGGTCTGGGAGACTATCAAGACATTAGATTCAGATAAGGTAGTAAGTGCCAGCCAGGTGTTTATCATCTCATTGCAATTTTCTGGTGGTGCATAATTTCGTGTTTCTCAAACATTTTTTTTCCTCAATTCTATTTTCGTCTTTTCCAAATTACATTCGTTGAAGGCATGTATTAACGTCAGCAAAGAGCGATAAAATACAAGAACACGCAGGGCCATAGCAAAATAAATAAGCGAAGGTTATAACATATAAAACGTCAATGCAAACAGCAGACAGCGTAAAATATAAAAAATATATATATTTACAAACGAGTTGTCTTTTCGAAATTCTTTTTTTCTTTAATATAACAAATTTTCTTCGCCGACCTGACATGACGCGAAAGTTTTCTGATGATGTTGTTTAATCAATATTGACTCAAAATATGACCTTTCACAGAGAGTGGAATATAAATTGACATAGTCAGCCATCTGTTTCTTTTTCCTCTTCCATCATCTTCGTGCCCAGAATTAATATGTACGCTAAACCGGAGGCTAAAAAAAAGAATAATCCGTATTTTTATCTTATGTTTGTTTTTGTTATTGGTTTTGTTGTGCTTGTTGTTGTTTTTGTTGTTTGTTTGTTTGTTTGAGATTCGCTACTACTGTGAGTGCATTGCCCTTTATGTCTTTTCATTTGTAATATAACGTTTGTTTTGTGATCACATCACTTATCATCCACCTTCCCCCTTAATTTTTTTTTAAACACGCCAATCAAAAAATTATAAAAAATCTATATGAACCACAAAATGTGTGACATGAATGGAATGGATCCACTTAACCACAAGAGAGAGAGAGAGAGAGAGAGAGAGAGAGAGAGAGA
>RQTK01000756.1:183492-226761 GCA_003991915.1 Elysia chlorotica
GAGAGAGAGAGAGAGAGAGAGAGACAGACAGAGAGAGAGAGAGAAAGGGGGGGAGAAGGGGAGAGAGAGAGAGAGAGGGGGGGGGGGGCAATTAAGTACAGCTGAAAAAAGTAGGCCTTAAGACAAAATTGTGATCTAATGATATTTTAAATCAACAATCTCGAAAATAATATTATTTTGTACATTTAATTTCTTACATTAAATCTCCAAAATCTAAACCATAACAAAAACATGTTCCTAAATACAATTATGATCATGGGCCTTAAAAACTTTACGAGGAAAGCGTACAAAACCTCAAGACAGCTCTCTACCATTCAACGGAGAAGTAGGCAGGAAGTTGGCTGTAGTGTATGATACAAAGATGTATTCAAAGTGTTCCGTCCTTGATCTCACTTCACAAAAAGGTTTTGGAAAAGTAAAACCCCGAGACTGCAACTTGTACTAGCGTAACTGAATTTAAAATTAATACATGTAGCACAGCGCAGAGTGGGTTCTTAACTTGGAAAATCTGTTAGGGCTATGCCAAAGCGCAAAGGAGCATTGGTGTGTGGCTACATCTTTGAGTGGAATACAGGAAATAACCGAAATTAATACCTATGGATGGTAAGAAAGAGAAAATGATGATGATGATGATGATGATGATGATGATGATGATGATGATGATGATGATGAGAGAGAGAGAATGGATAGACATGGAATATAGAGAGAAAGAGAATAAATTTGAATAAGGAGAAGGGAATATTACAAAGAAAGATGGAAACAAAGAAAGAGTACAGTACCGATAGTGATTTTCGGAGGCTATCATAAAGGCAGGTGTTTTCAGCCTGCTATTTATAGCACCATGATACGGCACGTGTGAGAGGGCGAAGGACATGTCACTCTGCTTGGTGAAGGCCACGCTTTACTGGGGCCCCAGGGGGGTGTCACGGTAGTGAGGGGTCAGAATTATTATTTATGGCCAGCGCGACAGCCCGCGAAGAGTGGCTGAGTCTCTCTAAGCATAATCTAACGAGCAGTTCGCAGCACAAAGTAACGGCAGGTGCTTGACTACAGAGCAGTACGTCTTGCTTTATTTGGTGACCTCAGCGTCGCTACAATAATCTGACTTGTTTAGGAAATGTTACGAAACAGACATGGTCAAGTATTTTGCTTGATAAGTTTTCACCTTTTTTACTCGCCGAATCGGATTTTTCGTCTAGAATGATAATAAATTAGCTTTCTGATTATGCTCGTTTCAGACTTAGTCTCTTATCCAACTTCTTTTCTTCAGCATTATTATCGTGATAACATCCCCTTCTCATATTGTTCGAAAGAAAAGCTGCTGCAAGATGGAAACTAAAATTATTAGGTAAAATTTTCATCACAAGTCAAGTGTTACAATCATTAAAGGTTTCGCGTAAAATAATGTGAATTCCAAACCAGTGTTAAAGCTTCGTTGTTTAATTGAATCACTAAATCTTACTGGATGCAAGAGTGCTGATAATGGTAACTTCACTGACCATAGATTTAGCACTATTTTCAAGGCCACACAGATATGCCCACACGGGGACAAAGACCAGGCACTCTTGGCAGCCACACATGGAAATGAGACAAATCAAGGACGGGAGGGATTACAATCCTATTATATGGATTACTTTGCTATGCATTGGTAAACGGTCTCCCATGCACGGTGAAGACTTTCGGATAGACAGGCTTCTGGTCAGGTTTCGCAGTGGAAACAGCTTTGATCATCACCAACTGCATATGTCCCCTTGCAAACCACAAGGCGTTAAACTACATGTAAAAGATATTTCATTGTAATCTCCTTATTTTTCAAAACATGTTTTATTCTCTAAAGCTTCCAAGTAATGATGTTCTCCTCAACCCCCTTCGCTTTCCTTTACGCCGGTTTATAATGTATTTCGGGACGTATTGGGTGATTGGTTTCTAAAGACAGAAATTCTCCACTTTAATCTTTCTACCCGTGAATTGTAGTAGACTCTCCAATTCACACGCCCAGAAATGAGCGCACAGTGTCGAACAAGGAAGCCGCGCGTTGATCCTGGACAATGAATGATTCATTCAATTTGCAACACTCTTTGCAGACTTGTGTCCGGTTAATGTAAATTGATGCATGTACTCATTGGATCGATCTGTTGAAGTCCAAATTAAGCTACATAGTTGAAATGAAAATTTTCAAAGCTAACAAGGAAATGCCTTTAGGGACATCAGAGAAAAACTAAGTGTCTTCCTACTGTCTGCCTTCAAAATCAAATTCTCCATTCATTTGTTATTCTGATAAATTCTTAAATTAGAGTCCACCAACAACGACTTCGACGTTCGTAAATGTATCCAAACCTACAAAACCTCTTTGTCAAGCATAACAAATGCCGTAAGGGAGTCTGTGGATAATTGTTTTTACTTTCTCTTCCTATGAACTCGGCCTTGGCCATCATCCTACAATCGATCATCGGTCCCAAAAAACAACAACAAAGAAAAAACCCATGGGGCCCACCATCAGGTAGCCAGCACCGAATGGATCTGAGCCAATTACTTTTCCAGGATTTCGACCAATCGTCTGGGTAATTTTCACTAGCACTGTAGCAGGCGCACAAAGCCCAAGGATTTTTGTGTTATCTAGACTTTTCTCTTCTTTCAGTGCTCGATAGTTTCCTAAGGATTGAAGAAAGTATATTGTACTTCTAGGTGGGTCAGTTTTCCGATAAGGCTGCCCAGCATAAATAATTGGCAAACAAACAGAAGGACTGAATGAATGAATGAATGAATGAATGAATGGATGAATGCCTGGAATATTAAACCATGTACTTCAAATATGTATGAGTACTTAAGGGAGAGTACTTTTTAAACGAAGGGTCATCAGGAGCCAACAAATTGAAAGAATTGGTTTGAACTACACATCCCACATTCTTTCAGCAATGAATTAGGTAGCGTACTCAGTCAACGCATGCACAGTAAGAAGGAAATAAAAAGCGTCGAAAAACTGAAGCACATCGTATCTCCCTTCCACCCCACCCCCTAAAAAATAATACAATTAGTGTTGTATCCTTTAGGCACATATTTATTTCAATCACACCCTACTACAGCGCGTTAATTTCCTTATATTTTCTTAATTATTGTTTTAATTGCAGGGCCTGCAAATACGAGTTATGAATTAGTGTTTGTCATGAAAAAAGGTCTTTCACGGGATCGGTAACGATGACTATAATTATATAGCCCAATTGCAAACATATCAACATTGTGCATGTGTTTTCTTGTGGTGTTTAAATTTTACCAAACCAACAGAAAACTTGGTTTCAGGAAGTGCATGAGAAATAAGCAAGAAATGATTAAATTTTGTGGCATTTTAATCAATATTTATCTTCTTTCGTTTTATTTATAACAGTTTTTCCAATGTTGTTGGTAAGGGTTTTTTTTTTCTTTTTTTTTTTTTTTTTGTTTGTTTGTTTGTTTGTTCTTTTATTTTTGTTTTGTTTTTGGCGGGGTGTTTTTTTTTTCAACATTAAAATTTTATAAATATTTTTTATGCAAAAAACAAAGTTATAAATGAATGTATCCCGTACAAATAACAGACTTCAATCTATACAACAGCAAACGAGATACAAAATATAATATTCAGCGATGCTTCCCATGAATCAAACAGCACATTAACGTGACATAAACAGTATTGATAACGCCTTATCTATTGGCCAGTCGGTAGACACTATGACAGAGTAATGAGGAAACTGATTGAGTGTATGACTGTCTTTGTGCATTAACAGTTCACAGCTACATGCAGCAGTGCGTAAATGCAAGGGCGTGAAGGAGGAAGAGAAAGACAGACATACGATCAGAAGTATAGAAATCTCAAAACACTCACACACAGATACGCGCTCTATTTATCTCTCTCTCTCTCTCTCTCTCTCTCTCTCTCTCTCTCTCTCTCTCTCTCTCTCTCTCTCTTTCTCTCTGTCTCTCCTATGTCTCTCTGTCTATCTCTCTCTTTCTCGCTCTCTTGTTTTGGCAGTCTCTCCCCTTTCCTCTCTCTCTCCCAATCCATCTATCTCTTCATCTTTCTAAATCTCTCCTCCTCCTCCTCATGTCCCTTTTTTTTTACATGTGTTTATTACTGTTTATTTTTGTCACAGAATAAATGTGTCCCTCCTTTGAACTATACCGTATACGTGACTCTTGTCGACTTCCCAGTCTGAGCCATCAAGGGCCAGGCAAGAGTAAACAGCAGGGGGGATAAGACAACATGACTGAAACACTTGTAGTTTTAAAAATAGACAACGGGAATTATGGTGGAGTCACAGTTACTTTCATGGCAAAGTTGAAGCGATATTTTTGTCAAACGACATTGACCACGAAACAACAGCATTTTTTTTTTTAAAGAAAAAAAAGGAGAATATAAATATTTCAAACAAAATTACTTATAGGATGTCTACTTGCTTTGACATTTACGCTTGCTGTGTATGAAAAGTTAACAAGATTTAAACTTTGAAGTCAATTTGATAAAACTGCAAGTGTTAAGTTTTTTTTTAAAGTTTTTTTTTTAATCAAATGGACAAAGGTATTATCAAAATTGTGTCCACCGTCGTATGCATGATCATTACTTCTTTTATCTTAACTATTACTATACATCATCAACCATCATCACAGCTGCTTTTTGTCTTCGAAGAAGTTCATCGATGTTAAGATGGTTGTGATGATTCTTCTTCAGTCTATCATCACCAACATTTCTATAATCACCAACTTTTTCTCCTGCCATACGACCATCCATCGTTTAAACGATGAATTCGGAGCAAAAATATCGTTTCAAAGACCAATCAATAGAATAATCATTATCTTGAATCTCTTTATCCAAAAATGTATAGCCCGAAAGATTAAACATACATATCGATCCTTCTACCAAACTTCCTTTTTCAACTTTTTCTTTTAACAAAGTAGTTATTATCCAAGTCAGTGCAGTTTCATGATCAAATAGATTGCATTACGGCAGTTATCTTTGTTTCATAATAATTATATTTAAAGAAAAAATAAAACATAAGCCCCAAATATCTAGCTATAGTCGCAGGCATGCAAAAACATCGCATATAACGGAAATTGCCACTAAATGATAGCGCTATATTTAAGTACATGTATTTATATTGGCATCATTAGGGGGAGATCGGAAAGTGGGCAATATTTCATTGAATTATGAGTAGGGTTTCCGCCTCGTCGCTCTTTTGCCCGCTTCTCATTCCCCAGAGAGAGAGAGAGAGAGAGAGAGAGAGAGAGAGAGAGAGAGAGGGGGGGGGGTTGATCGAAGGAGAGAGAGGACGCAATAAATGATCAGTGTGTATGGGTCCCGTATTCCCCAGCCATTTTAACTGTGCTTTCGTGTTCAGTTCTCTTTTATTTCCCCATTTTAAGTGACAAAGCGTGTTGAGGTGTCATGAATGATCGTATTATAAATTCACGATTTTTTACGTTCCAAGCAAAGATAGCGTGATTTTTATTACTTAATTTTGGTCTAACACTGAGCAGGAAAACTAATAGGTCTTTTTTGTGTGTGTGTGTGTGTGTGTGTATGTGTGTGTTGGGGGAGGGTGTTAAATTTTTTTTTTTATTTGCAACCTAAGATAGTGATATAGAAACAATTTAAGCATAAGAATAGAGTAAAATATCGAAGAGAACAAAATTCAATAATCAACTAATCAGTCAATCCCACAGTGTTTTTCAAAGCTATTATTTTTAGAGCATTTTAAATGTTCCTTGTCAGTTCAGTGGTTGAAATTTGACTGGTAATTAAGAGAAATCTGTAAAGCCCCTTCATGATATTTTAAACCCATTTCCTTTCCTCATTGTCAGATGAGATGATCTTTTCTCAATAAATTTTGCTCTCTCACTATATCTCCTGCCCCCCCTTCTCTCTCTCTCTCTCTCTCTCTCTCTCTCTCTCTCTCTCTCTCTCTCTCTCTCTCTCTCTCCCCCCCTCTCTATTTATCTATCAGACGTCGTTGACGATGGTACATGGGCATGAAAAGATCGTGTTTCAGCACACAAAAGGGGACCCTACCTCTATAACCTGTAGTGCATTGCATGCATATTTTCCTCCTGCTTTTAACAGACCAAAATAATAGCTAACATGCCATTCTGAGATCACTGTGGACATAGGTCAGTGAAGTTAAGCAGGTTTTATGAGACGTGCAAAGGAAGGCAAAGAACTAGACGATTAACATTAAAATGAGTGTCTTTGTTTTACTTTGTATATATGCATTTTAGGGTTCAAACAATAAGATTTTCTTATGATATGGTGAAATTTTAAAGGTAGCGAGATTCTCTACATCTCTCTTATCTCTCTCTCTCTCTCTCTCTCTTCTCTCTCTCTCTCTCTCTCTCTCTCAAAGCATAAGAATAGAGTAAAATATCGAAGAGAACAAAATTCAATAATCAACTAATCAGTCAATCCCACAGTGTTTTTCAAAGCTATTATTTTTAGAGCATTTTAAATGTTCCTTGTCAGTTCAGTGGTTGAAACTTGACTGGTAATTAAGAGAAATCTGTAAAGCCCCTTCATGATATTTTAAACCCATTTCCTTTCCTCATAGTCAGATGATCTTTTCTCAATCAATTTTGCTCTCTCACTATATCTCCTGCCCCTCACTCTCTCTCTCTCTCTCTCTCTCTCTCTCTCTCTCTCTCTCTCTCTCTCCCGCCCCCTCTCTCTCTCTCTATCTCTCTGTCCCTCTTTTTTTTTCCTCTCAAGAACACATTGACAGTAGCACATGAACCTGACACCATTCTTGTGCATCATATATTGTGTACTGCTTGTAGAGAAGATCGTGTTACATTGCAGGGTTCAGAGAAGGAGACTCATACCTCCATAACCCGTAGTCCAGTGCATGTACACGAGTCTCCCTGCTTTTAACCACCCAGCTAGCAACATACTTACTTTTCTGAGGACCTTGCGGACATTGGTCAGTGAAGGAAGAGAGATATCATGAAGCGTACAAAGGAAAGAAGAGAACAAACCAAGTATAATTAATATGAATGTTAAAACGAATGCTTTACTTCTGTAAAATTGCATTTTAGGATTCAGACAATGAGGTTTTATATTAATTGTGACATTTGAGAGGCGGCTCCTTTAATATGCCTCTGTCTGTCTGTCTAATCTCTATCCCTCTCTTTCTCTCCCCCCCCCCCCCCCCCCCTCTCTATTTATCTATCAGACGTCGTTGACGATGGTACATGGGCATGAAAAGATCGTGTTTCAGCACACAAAAGGGGCCCCTACCTCTATAACCTGTAGTGCATTGCATGCATATTTTCCTCCTGCTTTTAACAGACCAAAATAATAGCTAACATGCCATTCTGAGATCAGTGTGGACATAGGTCAGTGAAGTTAAGCAGGTTTTATGAGACGTGCAAAGGAAGGCAGAGAACTAGACGATTAACATTAAAATGGGTGTCTTTGTTTTACTTTGTATATATATGCATTTTAGGGTTCAAACAATAAGATTTTCTTATGATATGGTGAAATTTTAAAGGTAGCGAGGTTCTCTACATCTCTCTTATCTCTCTCTCTCTCTCTCTCTCTCTCTCTCTCTCTCTCTCTCTCTCTCTCTCTCTCGCGACATTACTGTTCATCAGAAGGTAAAAAAAAATGCAAAATAAGGAAGGAACAGGACTCGATCTTCCAGTGTGCACTACTTGTTGTAGAGAAAATCATATTACAGTCCAGTAAACAGAAAAGGGACCCCGTCCTCTATAAATCTGAGAACAATGCTTAGTTCAGACATAAATGTTTGTATTGTGGGAATGAGTTTCAAGCCAACTGCAACATAGGATATTTAGACTGAGGGAATTGGCCAGAGTTGAAAAAAGGATAGGATAGAGCGATTATTGTCAACACTAATTTGAGAGACTGGCACTGATTGTTACCAGGAGACAGGATCATAACCACTTGAAGGTGGCCTCATGGGGCATTTCAAAACCAATGTAAACTTTCTTTTCTTGGAAAATTGTTCCATGCTGGTACAATAACAAAGAGCGCCAGTAGAACGAGAACGGGAGAGAGGGAGGGGGATAGAGACAAAGAGAGAGAGGGGGGATATAGAGAGAAAGCGAGAGAGAGGGAGAGAGAGAGAGGCACACACGGAGCCTACGAGTTTGGGTAAGATAAAGTTAGAGAAGAATAGAAAGAGAAGTGGGCACAGGGGTTTAGAGATAGATAGATAGATAGATAGATAGATAGATAGATAGATAGATAGATAGATAGATAGATAGATAGATAGATAGATAGATAGATAGATAGATAGATAGATAGATAGATAGATAGATAGATAGATAGTGGGAAATAAAAAGAGGAAGAGAGAGTGGGAGAGAGACAGAAAAAGACAGAGAGAGAGGGAGGGATGGAGAGAGAGTGGGTGAGAGAAAGAGAGAGATAGAAAGAGAAAGAAGGAGAGAGAAAGAGGGAGAGAGACAGGGAAAGACATGGAGTTTGTGTGTGTTAAAGCAGTGCCAACGAACTCTCCACTAAGTCTCAAGAGGTTGAGAGCTGAGAGCCGAGGGTCTCCACCAAACACTTTGACAACCAGAGGGGAGACACGCTGACGGTACATGTACAACGCTGTGCTAACACTACACCATTTGCGATCCACACTCAGATAGCTGGTGACATAATCAGGCCCCATTCGGCATGGCCGCTCAATAGCTCCGCTAGTCTAAGATAGAGCTATGATTGGACAACGGTGTAAAATTACTTAGCTGCCGTCTCTGTTTTCGCCAGTATCCCCATCACCGCAAAGTCTCTGCTGCATTTGTATGACTGAGATCAGTCTACTTACAGCATTCCCAGTCTGGCGCTTTCTCGAGACTTGCCTCTAAGAACATTACTGGCCTACACTGTAATTTACTAAAATTAGGCAACAAAAGAATGGCCCGCCTCCAGTTAACCACCATTGACTTGACCGTTCACACCGACACTGGCTGATAAGTGTCCACGACGTAACCAAAAGTCTGCCGCCTAAATGTAAGCCTTGGCGTAACGGAGCATTATATTTATAAGGAAAACCAAGACCATAGTTTAGTAAATCTGCACCAGCGTCGAATCGTAGCTACATCCTAGACTTACAATGAGCCATAAAATACCCCAGGTCTATGGGTGTAATTATGGCATCCGTAATCGTCGCGGAGATGGCAAAGCCTCCTGTGTATGTACATGACAGTCAATATTGTACAATGTTCCTGCATTTCCCAGTCTGGCGCTTTCTCGACATTGGTCGATTAAGTGAGTGTACACACCAGTATGTTTTCCGCGTGTATTTTCGATGTGTATATTTTTTTTGTGTTCACACCACTCTGCGCAGCCAATTTGCATGTGTATATCAGAGTCAAAAATACACAAGCGTCCAGAGCATTCAGACCATGTGTACTTTTCACTCTGTTTTCGGCATGCACCAAACAAGAGTGTTCACACCAGTCTGTTTCGCATGTGTATGTTTGACTCTGATATACACATGCAATCAAGGGGTCACATGCGCGAACCCCAGTGACCCGCGGTCTTCAAAACAAACACATAAATATGGCGACTGCAGAAGCCTTTATAGAATGTCTGGACGAACGGCCAATTGTGTATGATATAAAAAATCCAGGCTATTTTTAAAAAAATCTGTTCGCTCTTTTTCCGTTTTGCTGGGAGAGATTGTAAGAGCAGCAAACAATTTCATCTTCCTCTTCACTGGTACTCCATTGTTCTTCTTCGCTAGCAGAACTAGATCTAGGTTTCTGGTCTTCATTGTATGCCGCCATTTCGATCGATGCCGTCAAACAAACAAGATCACGTGACAGTCGATGCGCATCGCATCAAAATATACAATCGGAAAATACACAACGTCTGAACACTCTTAAAAAACAGAGTGCAAACTACACATGCGTTTGCTTGTGTATATTTGAATCTGCGAAAAGTACACGCCGTCTGAACAGAAATAATTCCAAGGACATACACATGGAAAAAACCATTCGTCTGTACAGTCCCTAAGCACTTTACAAGACTCTTATTTACTACAATTAGACAACAAAAGCATGGCTCTCCTTCAGTTTGCCACTATTCACCATTCACACCGACATTGACTGATAAGTGTCAGCGACATAAGCAAAATGTCTACAACTTTAACAAGCTTTGACTGAACAACAAAGAGTCATAAGTAAAACGTTGTGGTAATCTTATACTCGACTCAAGATATTTGAATTAGAATGTTTACGACGAGCTATAAGCTACTGCGACGATGTATTTACGCCGTAGGTTTACTTTGTTTAAGTTAAACCCGAATCTCCAACAAACTGTAGTTTGGTTTATTTCGTTGGTTTCTAAGAGTCTTTTTTCAGCATCTTGGCCAAATGTCGCTGATCACAAGACTGGCTTGGTTGGTTGGTTGGGGTGGTTTAACTATATAGGCTACATTGTGGACGAACCCCAAGACGGACGTCTGACAATTTTATGTGCTGCCACACACGAGACAGGGCGGGGATACCATGTCACATTATACTGACACCGCCCCAACCAGTAGGAAATGCAACAGCCAGGATTCGAACTCGGGACCTTTTGAGTCGGAAGCCGATGTTCTAGCCCTGGACCACCGCGCCCCCCGCACAAGACTGGCAATTTAACTTAGATAAATCGCTGATACCAGGGCCTCTGTCTTAGCAAATCCCATTTTACCGACACCGACTCAACCAGTAACAGTAAGGAAGTTTACTTACGATGCTGTGCTTAAAGAGCATTGTAAACACAGTACGAAGGTCATTGGTGATTTAATATTAAGAATCACATTTTAAAAAGTCGAGTGATTTCCTCATTAACAGCACTGTTTGATACAAGTTACCGTGTAAATACAATGTCCACACACAAACACACACACACACACACACATAAAACAAGCTCCTAATTTATTTGAACATTAAAATGGTCAAACATTGAGGTATAAATAAATGTGGGGACATTTTAATTAGCCAACGTAAGACAGTGACACAGTAGGTGTCCGAAAGAAAGATCATCTTCATCCGATTATTGGCTCCACAGTTGTTTGTGTGTGCTTGAGTTTGCTTTTTTAAACAAATAAAAAAGTAGAGAAAAGGTGAAGCGTTGAGTTGATTTGACTTGGTTGCTTAGAGTCAATGTTAGAACTGTAAAGGGTACATTGTGGACGGATCTCAAGACTAACGTCTGACAATTTAACGTGTTGCCACACGAAGGCAGTGCCAGAATGCCTGGACCCATGTCTCAGCCGACCATGATGTTGTACTGAAACCGACTCAACCAGTTGGGGACGAAATTGCACAAATAAATATTTGACTGATCGTGGGTTTCAAACCAGAGACCAATGCTCTACCACTTGAGCCAGTCACCACCAAGAGGTAAAGAGGAGAGTGTTCTAAAAATAATAAAGTTATTTTTTAAATGGTCGACAAGCGCACGGTGAAAGGGAGAGAGGGAGGGAGAAAGAGAGAGATAGAGGGAGTGAGAGAGAGAAGAGAGAGCCTAGGGACAAGGGAGCCAATATCGTATGGCAGAAAGGCGACACAGACAAAACCATACAAAAGAAAATACCTTTTCAGTTTTAAAATGTACACACAGATCCCGTATGGCGCATCTAAATGATTTAAAGACAGATGTACATGTATTGTACATTGACAGTGTCAGTGTCTTAATTATGTGTGGCACAGATAATTTATAAATTGGCCGAGGCTTACCTGTAAGCTGAAGGCTGATTGTAATTCTGTCGTCCTGTAATATTCTGGGCGTTCAACTGAGATGTAAGTGCGCATGCGCAGATCACTATTCAACGACGAGGAAGCTGTCGTTTCGGAAACACATAAAAAAATCTGAATGAAATTCACAGTTCTATCCAGCCGACATTGGGCTGCTAGGTACATATTTCAATGACACATAAATACACCTGAATGAAATTCACATTTCTATCCAGCCGACATTGGGCTGCTAGGTACATATTTCAATGACACATAAATATATGTGAATGAAATTCACATTTCTATCCAGCCGACATTGGACTGATAAGTGCATCTTTCAATGACACACAAATACATGTGAATGAAATTCACAGTTCTATCCAGCCGACATTGGGCTGGTAGGTGCATATTTCAATGACACATAAATACACCTGAATGAAATTCACAGTTCTATCCAGCCGACATTGGGCTGATAGGTGCATCTTTCAATGACACACAAATAGTTCTATCCAGCCGACATTGGGATGGTAGGTGCATATTTCAATGACACATAAATACATCTGAATGAAATTTATAAATTGGCCGAGGCTTACCTGTAAGCTGAAGGCTGATTGTAATTCTGTCGTCCTGTAATATTCTGGGCGTTCAACTGAGATGTAAGTGCGCATGCGCAGATCACTATTCAACGACGAGGAAGCTGTCGTGTCGGATGATCGGCTTATCAGCCATGGCTGATACGTCTTTCGTGCATATGGAAGACTATGCACATGGTGTGTGAAATATGGATTTACAGAGCTCTATTCTTTCTATTTACTTTGAACACAGGGGTGGGAAAGCTTATTTACAAGGGAGGGCAGTTGAACGCCCAGAATATTACAGGACGACAGAATTACAATCAGCCTTCAGCTTACAGGTAAGCCTCGGCCAATTTATAAATTCTGTCGCCCTGTTAATATTCATGAGCGTTCCCCTGAGATTTCAAAGCTAGACAGCTTTCGAGTTTAATACGCAAGCTGCAAATGAAGACCTAGCTAGGAGAGAATCGTTTTGCAGCGGTCTATTGTAATATTTGGCAAAGGTAGCTTCCCTTTTCCATTCTGCTGTGCGAAGGATTTGAGGTATGTCTATGTGTCTCGCCGCAGCTGAAGAGGCGGCTGCTCTGGTACTGTGCGGTTTGAAGACTTTGGTGTCTATCCCAGCTACTGTGAGAGTCATTTTTATCCACCTCGCCAATGTATCTTTGGATACAGCACCATGAGGCTTACAACTACTTACAAATAGCTGAGTTGAGGACCGTAGTGCTTTCGTACGTTTCAGGTAGTATTTCAGGCAGGTTACGACGCATATGCGCCTGTCCTCTCGATAGGCAGAAAAAGATATCAAAGAAGATGGGTTCCTTGGAGAATTGGTCTTCAGTAAAGTGTTTAATTGAAACACTACTCTTCCATAAGAAACACACATGTTTTGGGTGTCCAGGGCATGAAGAGCTTGACATCGATGCCCTGTAACCAGAGCGCAGAGAGTCACTAGTTTAGCGCTCAGAGTTTGCAGGCTCAAATTAGATGCAGGAGAAAGAGATCTTAGATAATTAAGAACTATGGATACATCCCAGATAAATGTATAGCGAGGGAGTGTTGGTCGCAGATTGAACACTCCTCTCATGAATCTACATACAATGGGGGCAGAGCCCAGTCCATTTACACACGATATCGCAGCTCGAGCTGAATTGATAGAACTATATCCAAAGCCGTCGCTAAACATCTGATTAAGGAAATCCACCATATTATTGTCTTTCGATGTGAAGGGGTCTAACCCGTGTCTTTCACAATAGGCTGCGAATCGTTTAAGGTGGACGTCATATTGTTGGCGCGTCTTAGGGCGCCAGCTATTCATTATAATTGTTTCTGATGTGGAAATTCCTAATTGTTTGATTTTTGCCCTGATAAGACACAGGCCATCAGTCTTAGCTTGGGAAATAAGGGATGGACTGCTTCTAAGTCTGATGGAAGCAGAAGGAGTCTTTTGGAGGGATGAAGACGTATGGGATCGTGTATAATCATTTTCATGAGACTTGGAAACCAAGTTTGCGTCTTCCATTCTGGTACAATGACCAGCGCCTTCTCTGTCTTGTCCTCCCTTATCTTCCGCACGACTCTGGGAATGAGGTTGAAAGAAGCAAAAATATAGACAAATCCCTCCAAAAAATGAAGAATGTCATCAACCGCCTCAGCATGAGGGTCTGGAAACAACGACATGTAGCGAGGTAGTTTGTGATTTGTGCGCGCAGCAAACAGATCAATCGATGGGGACCCAAATTGGTTGCAGAGATCTGCAAATATGGCGTCATTTAATGACCACTCTGTATGAATGGAATGTTTCCGACTATAATTATCTGCTACAGTATTACATGTCCCCGCAATGTGACAGGAGGACAATTTAATATTTCGCTCTTTACACCATAAAACCAATTCCTTAGTGATAGTATTGCAGGTGACAGACCGAGTACCCCCCATGTTATTAATATATGATACAGCAGTCGTATTGTCCATTTCAATACGTATGTGACAATTAGAGAGATCCCGACACAGGGATTGAATGCCTAGCTGGGCTGCTTTAAGTTCTAGCACATTTATGTGGTGCTGTCTTTCTTCATGGGTCCACATACCATGAGTAGCCTTATTATGTGTTACAGCACCCCATGCATAACTGGATGCATCAGTTCTTACAGTTAAGGAAGGCCTATCTGTTATTAGGGAGTGTAAACTGTATATCCCCTCCGTCGACCACCACACGAGTTCAGCTATAGATTCAGGGGTCAGTAACACTTGCTTATCATAATCAAAGCTATCTTTAAGTACCCGAATCTTTAGGAGTTCTAGATGCCTGTAAAATAGTCTGCCATACTCCACTGCCGGAAAACATGCCACTAGGGTACCTATTACTTGAGCTAGCCCCCTTACTGAGAGAGGTTGGGATAGTGCAGCTTTGATCATGTGTTGAACATGGTCTTGTTTAGTTTTGCCCAAACAGACTGACATTGTCAGTGAGTTAAGATTAAATCCTAAATGAGCCATCTCTTGTGAGGGAATCAGACTAGATTTAGGAGATATTTTAAACCCTAAAGATTGAAATATTTGAATGGCATAACTTACACCTTGTTCACATTCTTCATAAGTAGAACCTTGAATATACAAGTCATCAATATAAAGACTACACAGAATTCCTTTCTCATGAAGATGGGACACTATGGGCTTAGTGATTTTAGTGAAAATTCTAGGACTATCTCTGTATCCTTGTGGCAACACGAGGTACTTGTACAATTGAGTGTTAACCCTAAACTTGAGAAATTTAGTGAAGTTAGGGTGTATAGGGACAGAGTGAAAAGCATTTGCTAGGTCTAAGCTTGCCATATAACAAGAGTCTTCCATTAAATTTAGGCATGATTCAAGTGTGTCCATTTTGAAATGGACATAATTTATGTAATCTTTGTTAAGATTTTTCACATTCAGAATCATTCTGTACTTCTTATGCCCATTTTCTTTCTCCCGTTTCTCCCTGAGAAAAACATTGTTGATGTATTCACCTTCTTCATGTCCACATTTCTCTACAACTCCCTCTCTTTCAAACTCAAAAATCATAGATTCAAGAGCTAATCTTTCCTCTGTTTTAAATCTTATCTCATGTGGCAGCTTTGTTTGAAGCGGGATAGAGCTAAAATTCAATTTGCAACCTCTCACACATTCTAAAATAAATTTGTCTGATGTAAATTTTTCCCATTCCTTAACATAATATTTTATTCTGCCCCCATAGTCTGCATCTACTACCTTTACTGCTTCTTTTTGGGAAGAGACTTCTTCTGGTGGTGCCAGTTGTTTTGCCGTTGATGGCGTTGGTTGGAATACTGGTTGCCTCCCCAGCTGTGCCCCCCTCCTTTTGTTTTCCAAGGCTGGCGCTGGCCTAAAAAAGGGAATTTTCTTGCTTTGTTGTAATTGTATGGGTGGAACCTTTTAGTTTGCTTGGCCACTTTGATAGAATCTGTCACCTCCTTAATTTTTTCATTAACATCAGGCCCGAAAAGAGACCCTGATGCAGGGTAGGTGGCAGTGCATAAGGAGTTGAACTCCTCTTTTAGTTCTCCCTTAAACGCCTGCCGACGGTGGAGGTCCAACGCGTGTGATGCGTGGGACAAGAGAGCCACTCCATCCGCCAGTTTTTCTGACATGGTATGGTCAGCACTAGTCGACGACAGTTGGTCGTACGCATAGACAATAGCTGAGATGCCTGTCAGCAAGGTCTTCTGAATAGCTTGTAGGCCAGAATCTCGTACCCGCGAGCGGGAGCTGGCATGCTTAAAGACCTCAGGGTTACAAGGTAGCACGTTGAGCCTAGAGCAGTTGGTGGGCGCTGTGTATTTCTTAATAATTGCCTCATGTGTGTCCTTTGAAAGTCCATCTTGTAAGACTTTGTCCACGCCTTTAGCGATGGGTGCGGCAATGTTAATTTCAGCAGGAGCGCTTGTCCCTGCCAAACTTTCAAAATAACTGTCCTTTGACTCCGTTTCTGCGGGTGAACAATGCTCAGAGGAGGCAGAGGGCCCGGGTGGTGCGCTATCTTCCTCGCTGTCACTCATTTGTGAATTGTTAAAATTATCATAGGCCTCCTTCATTTCTGATATCATTGGCACCAATTTCATCAAAGAGGAAAGCTGTTCTTTGATAGACTCGATCTCATTGTTCGAGTCTGAGGGGGACGACGTTGTATGCCCTTTTTCCGTATTATTTCCCCTCTCTTTCCCCGCTCTCGAAGTCGGGGACTTGGCCTCGCCCTGTCGCTCTGCACGCGAAGTCAGAGTCTGGGCTTTGAAGGAGAGTCTGAGCTTTCAAGGAGGCTGCGCGAGTGTTTTCTCCCCCTCTCTTCTCACTAGATCGGGCACCAAAATCTGCTGTAGGCCTGCTGGACATAGCACTGGTAGTGTCCTCTAGATTACTGAAGAGGGGGTAATTATTGTCACCGGTGAAGCACTTTAGGGACTGTACAGACGAAGGATTTTTTCCATGCGTATGTCCATCTAGTTCTTACAATTAAGGAAGGCCTATCTGTTATTAGGGAGTGTAAACTGTATATCCCCTCCGTCGACCACCACATGAGTTCAGCGATAGATTCAGGGGTCAGTAAAACTTGCTTATCATAATCAAAGCTATCTTTAAGTACCCGAATCTTTAGGAGTTCTAGGTGTCTGTAAAATAGTTTGCCATACTCCACTGCCGGAAAACACGCCACTAACCTATTACTTGAGCTAGCCCCCCTTACTGAGAGAGGTTGGGATAGTGCAGCTTTGATCATGTGTTGAACATGGTCTTGTTTAGTTTTGCCCAAAGAGACTGACATCGTCAGTGAGTTAAGATTAAATCCTAAATTAAGAACTATGGATACATCCCAGATAAATGTATAGCGAGGGTGTGTTGGTCGCAGATTGAACACTCCCCTCATGAATCTACATACAATGAATAACAAATTTCTCAGATGGGCCACTTTGGGCTTAGTGATTTAAGTGAAAATTCTAGGACTATCTCTGTATCCTTGTGGCAACACGAGGTACTTGTACAATTGAGTGTTAACCCTAAACTTGAGAAATTTAGTGAAGTTAGGGTGTATATGGACCAAATGAAAAGCATTTGCTAGGTCTAAGCTTGCCATATAACAAGAGTCTTCCATTAAATTTAGGCATGATTCAAGTGTGTCCATTTTGAAATGGACATAATTTATGTAATCTTTGTTAAGATTTTTCACATTCAGAATCATTCTGTACTTCTTCTGCCCATTTTCTTTCTCCCGTTTCTCCCTGAGAAAAACATTGTTGATGTATTCCCCTTCTTCATGCCCACATTTCTCTACAACTCCCTCTCTTTCGAACTCAAAAATCATAGATCTAAGAGCTAATCTTTCCTCTGTTTTAAATCTTATCTCATGTGGCAGCTGCGCTTGAAGCGGGATAGAGCTAAAATTCAATTTGCAACCTCTCACACATTTTAAAATAAATTTGTCTGAAGTAAATTTTTCCCATTCCTTAACATAATATTTTATTCTGCCCCCATAGTCTGCATCTACTACCTTTATTGCTTCTTTTTGGGAAGAGACTTCTTCTGGTGGTGCCAGTTGTTTTGCCGTTGATGGCGTTGGTTGGGATACTGGTTGCCTCCCCAGCTGTTCCCCCCTCCTTTTGTTTTCCAAGGCTGGCGCTGGCCTAAAAGGGGGAATTTTCTTGCTTTGTTGTAATTGTATGGGTGGAACCTCTTTGTTTGCCTGGCAACTTTTATTGAATCTGTTACCTCCTTGATTTTTTCATTTACATCTGGCCCGAAAAGAGACCCTGATGCAGGGTAGGTGGCAGTGCATAAGGAGTTGAACTCCTCTTTTAGTTCTCCCTTAAACGCCTGCCGACGGTGGAGGTCCAATGCGTGTGATGCGTGGGACAAGAGAGCCACTCCGTCCGCTAGTTTGTCTGGCATGGTTTGGTCAGAACTGATGTTTTTTCTGAAATGCATGTCAGCAAGGTCTTCTGAATAGCTTGGAGGCCAGAATCTCGTACCCGCGATCGGGAGCTGGCATGCTTAAAGACCTCAGGGTTACAAGGTAGCACGTTGAGCCTCGAGCAGTTGGTGGGCGCTGTGTATTTCTTAATAATTGCCTCATGTGTGTCCTTTGAAAGTCCATCTTGTAAGACTTTGTCCACGCCTTTAGCGATGGGTGCGGCAATGTTAATTTCAGCAGGAGCGCTTGTCCCTGCCAAACTTTCAAAATAACTGTCCTTTGGCGTCGTTTCTGTGGGTGAACAATGCTCAGAGGAGGCAGAGGGCCCGGGTGGTGCGCTATCTTCCTCACTGTCACTAATTTGTGAATTGTTAAAATTATCATAGGCCTTCATTTCTGCTATCATTGGCATCAAAGAGGAAAGCTGTTCTTTGATAGACTCGATCTCATTGTTTGAGTCTGAGGGGGACGACGTTGTATGCCTTTTTTCCGTATCATTTCCCCTCTCTTTCCCCGCTCTCGAAGTCGGGGACTTGGCCTCGCCCTGTCGCTCTGCACGCGAAGTCAGAGTCTGGGCTTTGAAGGAGGTTACGCTTCCTTTCTCTGCTCTCGAGGTCAGAGACTTTCCCCCCCTCTTCTCCCCCGCTCTCAAGGTCAGAGACTCTATTTCCCCTCTCTCGAAGTCGAGGACTTAGTTACGCTTCCTCTTCTCCCCCGCTCTCGAGGTCAGAGACTTTCCCCCCCTCTTCCCCCCGCTCTCGAGGTCTGGGACTTGGCCTCGCCCCGTCGCTCTGCACGCGAAGTCAGAGTCTAGGCTTTCAAGGAGGCTGCGCGAGTGTTTTCTCCCCCTCTCTTCTCGCTAGATCGGGCACCAAAATCTGCTGTAGGCCTGCTGGACATAGTAGTGTCCTCTAGATTACTGAGGAGGGGGTGGGTAATTATTAACACCGGTGAAGCACTTGAGGTAGCGGTCGCTGTTGTTTGTGACCTACTTACATTAATTGTTCCATCTCTGTCCACTGATTCTTTTGTCGCCATATTGGAACCGTAGTTATAGTTAGGAAAGTTTTAAAAGTTCAAGCGACAAAGCCGTGTGTGCGAAAAGCACTAACAATCTAACAATAAATCATATGAGTCCATTTGACTTTAATTGAAGGAAGATTTAAGTTAAATTGTTTAAAACAGATTTCATAACATAAAGTTAGGATCTCATTAGATTGTCTTGTATTAACAGACAGTGCTCTGTAATGGCTGTGCACAAAATCCCCCAGACAAAAAATACCCACTATCCGCTATTGCCTTCGAGCAAAAATGCTTGAAACGGCTGGTCTGGTATTAGCGGTTCTATATAGAACTCAAAGGAATCAGCACACAGGAAATTAGTCCCAATAAAACATAATACCCATGAAAATAAAGTTTGAAAAGAACAGAGCTCATAATCCGTGATCACTGCACAAAAAGCACTCAACAAGTGATCTGCGCATGCGCACTTACATCTCAGGGGAACGCTCATGAATATAAACAGAATCATTTTCAACTAATGTACTATTTCTCCGTATCAAATTTCTGACCAGTGTCAAATTTGCCAAGTCTGAAACGAAGAAATTTCAGTCTTTTCAACAAAGAAATTTCAGTCTTTTCAAACCTGATCTGTAGTCTGTATTTCTCCTCCAATCAGCAATGTCAATCTCAACAGTTCCTGCGATAACCAGTTCCAACTCGCGTGCATCAAAACTAGATACTTGCCGGCTATCCAACACCTGAAGAAATTACAACAACGAAACATATATATACTTTTACTATTAAAAAAGGGATATTGTAAAAAAAAAATAGCACTTCCGTTTTTCTGCACTAATAAATGAAATACCGGAACAAAATAGCATAAAATCGTTGATGAAGAAATTAGAAATGCACTTAGGGAGTTACAGTTCTGATTGTTCATGACAACAGGTAAATATTCACACCTTTGTAATTCATACATATTTCATACTAAATTAATTCTTAACAACTCCTGAGTACTTTGAGATCTATGACTACAATAAGTTATCTGTGACTTGAAAATATTTAAAATGTCAATGCAAACCTCATGAAATCCTCTTATAAGACTCTCTGTTTGCTCAGTGACACCTCGTTCTAAGCGCCACTTGACCATCTTCTCAATGTAGTCTTTTTTGTTTCTCTCTGTCACATTGATATTTTTTCCATTTGGCTTTAGTTCTCTCTCAGTCACCTATAAAGAAAGAACAATGAAATACGTTGAACAACAAAATATGACATATAGTTATCTAGAAAACCCTTTTAGGGTACAATTGCACAATTTCTCTCGACTTTTTAGTCTTGCAATTGCTAGATTACTGGTGAGAACAAACATAAGCTCCATTGATAAACAATACAATCTCCAGCTTGCAGCATGACTTTCTTACACCCTTTCCCTTTATCTGAGTCATAAGTAACCACTGTTCAGAGCAGCTGAAGTCCAGGAAAGCTTCTCATGTGTAAATTTATTTTTAAGTTTTAAGAGATGCACGTATCTCAGCTACAGATGGCAAATAATCTGCCACCAATGCTTTCATTCATGATTGATGTTTGAATTTCTTTCCCGCTTAAACATGTAATATTTCGCCATTTACAATAACTTAAAAGAAATTCTTTTCCCCTGCATTTTTCCCAATTTTGCATTTCCCTTTTTTTTGTTTAAGTATCAAAACATATATACACCCAAGCTTTCTATACCCTACCACTTTAATGAACTATTCATTCAAATGCAAAAAGTATTATACATTTACCTGTCCAAATACTTCTTCACTGACAGAGAATGTAAGCCCAAGATCGACTTCACTGATATCATTATCCTTTATCCAGAGCAGACTCTGATGAAACTCTGTATCTAAAGACTCAACATCTTCAAGAGAGAGAGGCCTGGAATAAAAGAAGCCACACATATGTGTATATGTTGAGGCAAAACAACAACAAAACTGCAAATACATAGTTGCTAAAAAAAATTACTCAAGTCAGGAAACAATTTGATAAAAATTTACAATAATAAAATTCTTCCAATCAAGAAAATTTGTCTTGAAATCTTTTCCTTCCATTTGAATAAAAAAAAGGTAACAATTAATCTTATGAGTCTAGAAAAAAAATTCACATACACTCTCAACAATGCCTTGTAAAAAGGACGTGTGAAGAAGGCATCAAGCAAATACTGGTGGACTAGAGCAAGGCCAAGAACACGTCCTGAAAATCTGAACCTGAAATAAATTACAATATTCAGGGTTAAGATTAAGGAAAGCAAGATTGAAGAAAAGGGGGGAGGGGGGGTTGAAAATAGAATACTTTAACATTTCTAAAGAGAACATATTTTTTTCATAAGACCCTATTTGCCTTAAGAAAAAGGCAACAAATAATAACATTCACTCTACTGTAAATGGCAAAAAAATTATTTCTAAGACATAACTTTGTATTATTTAATAAGTCAATCCAAATCAGCTGTGGCAAATGAAAGAAAATGGCTGATAGATACAACTATTCAAATACTTATTTTTCCTTAAAATAAATTAAATTGATATTATGAAACAGTTGCTTGAAAGTTATACATCCTAGTTCTGTCTAACACATTCTTCAAAAAGATCAGGCCTATATCATATCTATTTATACGAATAAGAGATACATAAATATTATTATAATAATAATTATTATTATTATTATTATTAAAATAATAATAATAATAATAATAAAGTTATTATCATTATTAGTAAAACATTAGCAAGTATATATTTTTGGAAATATTTTACATTTTTAACAAACTTTTGAAAAACATTTGTTTGGTGTAAATTTTAAAGTTTCAACCTTTGATCATACCAATACAGAAAATCTGAGATGGCTACAATTTATTTTTTCAAGGCCTTGCAGGTGGCCCTTAAAATTTTATTTTTTATTGTGAAGATCGGATAAAAAATCTTTTCTAAAAACATTTAACTTTATATTGAAATTTATTATGTAAGGACCAACTGGAACTCATTACATGGAGACTAAGAGGTAGGAGTTGATGAAATAAAGCCATGCAAAAATGAAGAGAACAGAAAACTTTCACTAAATTCAACCTTCTAAATCAAATTGGGTACTATCAAAACATAAATACAGGTTGAAATATTGCATAATTGGATAATTATATCAAAGTATCAATTATAGGGTGAATTTTCTACCAAGAACAGTGAATGGGCCTAAGTATAGAGCACCAGTGTTTTATTGAAACTTGGAATGATGCTGAGTCCTCTTGATCACTGAAATGATCACTATACATGGATTGATTTGTAAGTATCTACTATACAGATAAAGATAACTTTTGCTATAATGCAATAACATATGTTAGTGGTATTTGGTGCTCTCCAACTGCAAAGGTATGTGAACTGTTTGAATAAATCATGCGAAGATTTCTTAGCACTCACCATTCATGAGCATTTTCCACAAACGTAGAGGATGGGCTGACTTGAACAGTATATGTGTCATTTGCTGAGTACTCAAAAAGTCCATAGTAAGGATTGAAAAGCTCGCGGGACAGCAAGAAAAAGAATTCTCGAGATGGTCCCCCATAATCCAGTCTATGAAACAATATAAAAAGAAATGAAACAAATTTTAATGCAGATAATCAGCTTTAAATGATTGAACTTTTAGAGTAATTTCCAAATAAATTTACATACATACATCTATATTGAATAAAAATAGCCTTAATTTTGCTATCAGGAAAATAGAGACACAGCTGTTCCAATCAACTTCAAACTTTCTGTGATCATTTATTTTGCTCAAAAACCCATCACAAATTGTTTTTTTATTATTAAAAAAAAATGCTCAAACAAAAGATTTCAAAGAGCAATCAAATGCAAAAACTAGAAAACAAAACTGACGTTTACAACGGCATCCTAAAACTTAAATAGTTAGTGTCTCTCTTTGTTAAAACATTTTTAATCCTTAAAGGTTTCTAACCTATTACTCTTAACAAACATAACCTTGAGTTTTAGCACACTTCAAATTCATATGTAATCCTTCAGCATTGTCTATCCCAGAATCCCCACGAATTTTCTGGGATTCAACCAGCATATAAAAAAAAAAATTGTATAAATTTTAAAAATAGATGTGTTTCCATATCTTACCCTTCCTCCCCAGCAAAAGTAATGTTGAGTCTATGTTTCTGCAATTCTCGCTTTGGGGTAGCCATTATTTTATTGAAAGCATCCTCTAACACGTGATCTCTTCTCACAGTCAAGCTGAAATAGAGTCAAGCAAAAAAAATCCTTTACTTTATTCTCAAGTTCAATGAAACACATGGATCATCATGATTGCACTTTTTGTACAATATGGGAATTGAACAATCATAGAACAGAGCATTTATGAGAAAACATTTTGTCTTTTCTCACTCTGACCAAACCTGAAAACCTCACTTTGGGCGAGATCAATTTTTTGTTTAATCGCCCAACTGCCCTTACTTTGTTCTATATCATGTCTAATCAGCGCCAAGCTGCGATTACTAGTTTTCGAGTAACGGCTTTTTTCACCATCAGCGTACAGCCTTTCTAAATGACACTAATTAAGTTGATTAGAAAAACTAGCGTAAGCCACAAATTTGTGTTACAAATGTTGTTTTGACAGCCCAAAAAGAAGAATCTTGGCTACTTTTTCTAAAACTTTTCACCTGTCTCAGCCAGCAGATGAGCAAAAATGATATGGAAGGCGACATCAATAGAAATGAAATATTTCACCTGCAATACGAATAGGTTGATCTTGGATCGCAAAGGAAATTTATCACACGGCATCCAAAGTGCGTTGATACCACATAGAAATAAACAAAATCTGAACCTTTGTGTAGAAACACAATGCAGAATTCAGGGCCCCTTTTCAAAGTCTTCTTTCTCAATATACTTGAAATATCTGAAATGGATGCTCACACTTCTCTCTCAAAAGTTCCTTCTATGGGCACATTTGGGGTTTAAAAGAGGATCACAACGATTTTTTAGATAGTGAATGAACACATTAATTGTTTAATAAAATTGAGTCAAATTTTTGCATATCCAGTATATCATGGATGATGGCAGTACCTATATCCATACCAAACAAAGAGAAAGGTGGGCTGCATGTGTCTGACAGCTTGGACACTAAGGGCAGACCCAACAAGCCTCAGATGGTTCGAAAAGATATGCTTCAATCATAACTCATTATGATGTCACATGTTTAGATCTAATAACTTTTTAATGCACTATAATTACCTCAATCTTCCTGGACCAGCACCATATCCTTTGGATTCAAGCCTTCTATAAAAATTTCTCAGCTTCGCATGGAAATCTCCCTTGAATGGTGCAGGGACACGACCTGGCAAACGTTGTACTGAAGGATGCAAAATGTATTAGTTGCAAAATCAACCTTTTTACTCTATTACTTCAAGAAGCTGATCAAATTTACTCAACTTTAGCCAATCATTGATCAATAGAGACATAAAGAAATATCTTTTTCTAAATCAAGGTCAGTAATATTTGTAAATTGCTGAAACACCAAAGAAGCAGCCAATCTTCTCTATATATCTACCATGAAAAAAAATTGCAGTCTGTAAAAAGATGAGGATTATTCATGGCAATAGTAACAGAAACTTCATTGTCGACTTTTAAATTATCAAACCGGCAACATTAAAGATTTTTCAAAAATTCAGTTTTCTACCCAAGTTACAAATTTTATCTTATCTAACAGAATCACACAGCATTTATCTTATGTGGTATGCATGTCCTTGCAAATTTGTACCTCCTGTTCCTTGTGGAGATCCTTGACCTGCAGTTTCTGTTGTTGCATTGACTCTTGAACTGCTAGCACTTGGGGGCACATAGCTCATAATCTCGTTCTCAAACAGGCTAAATGTTTAGATAGAATAGTTAATATTCATTTAATATATCAGTGGGTTTTAAATGATCTGATTTGAAAAAGCAAAATTATTGGCAATTGTCTTTGTAATATCCATTAAACAAAACCTCTGTGCCTGAAAAAAAAAGTCTCTTGAGAGATAAACTTAAGCTGTTTTGGAGTTGTTGTTTTTTTTTACAAAATCTTTTCATTTACTTCATACAGTTAATTATTTGCTTAATTTTAAGGCACTAATGGCTGTGAGGTTGAAGTTGCAAATCTCAAAAACGAATTACTGTAGTTTTTTTTTTTTCAAAACTAAAGTGATACTCAAATATATTATTTAAATACATCCTTGCCCAAGAACAAAACGATTCACATGACCAAAATCGTAAATTCAGGCTGGAAAGTGTGTGCATGAGCATATAGATATAGATCTAAATGTTAATATTATAAAGAACTTTTAGAAACTCAACAAGTAAAAAAAAACTAAGATTGGAACCTCAAGAGAATGGTCAGATCAATGTCATTTGAGAACCTCTCCAGCATGTCCACACCTCGAGATGCAATTTTTGTAACCTTCTCACGAAGACTTGAGCTAGAAGAAAACTGAGGGCAACGCTCTCTGAGAAGACGCTCAATATTTGGTTGTTGTAGAAAGAGTACAACCTTTTCATTATAGGCTGCAAAAAATCAACATACAGATATTTCAGTACATTAAGGAATGAAAAGAAAGGAAATAAGCTTTATAACATGATATATTCATTTGATTTTTGAAATAGATATAACGACTATGTCAACACAGATTAAAATACATTTCAGAGGTTGATTTTCTTTTTTTTTTTTTTTTTTGTTAGCTTGATGTCAATATATTTTCGCCTCAAAAGTATTGAACTGTGCAATAATTTCAAAGTCAACAAAGTAGATAAAACATTATCTCCTCCTATGAGAGGGTTTAAAGAATTATAAAATTATGAAAATATGTATCAATTTTGTTTTGGAACCCTAACTGCATATGGCGTCAAAGGATAACTCTAATTGAAAGAAAAAAACAAAAGCCATACCAGTTGGTATATTCACACTAGAATCAGGTGAGAGTGGCTGTCTTGGAGGAGGTACAGGCTGTATAAAAGATGTGAAACAAAAACAAACAAAAATTAGAAAACCAGCACAAAATAATTCTGCACACCAAAAAATTGTAAATAAAGTTTAAAAACGTCTCCACACAAGTGTTCTATTTTTTTGTTCCAAACATTTCAAAATTTAGTAAATATTTATTATAAATCAAAGTCTTACAGCATTATTAGTCTCTCTTGATGAGGTTCGTACACGAGGAGCAGGGGTTTGAAGGAACTCTGGGTTAATCAGAGGGACATCAGTTGGCAAACGGGGATCCATGAAAGTGGTTGTGCGTAAGACATGGTCAATAAAGAACGCCTGAAAATCAAAACAAAAATCATTTATCCCTTTGGTTTCAATAACTTTAGCTATTTCTTTTTTCAACAATTGTAAAGGTAAATATTAAAATCATAATAATTTCATGACATTTTTTTAAGATAATTGTTAGAATACATTTGAGAGTATGACAATGTGAATTTCATTGGTTTTGTAAGTAAAATGTAATATGTAATCCTGCTGTTGAGCAGCGAAATATATTAAAAAACAAAATAATAATTTCTTAGGGAAAAACTTTTTCAAACCAGTAAATCAACCAGATCTCGTAATCCATGTCAAGCATAATTTGAAAGAAAAATACACCACAAAAACTAAACATATGAGGTAGATTATAAGATAAATGAACTATAGGGCACAAGTAACTATTTGCATGCCTTTCTTGTTTATATAGCATGTAAAGTTTCAACATTACTTTATACAAATTCAAAGTCTTTCTTATCAAGCTTCAATTGAGTTATACAAAACTAAATCAGAATTTGAGAAATATACTAAATAATACCTATGCACTACTAGGACTAGATTTATGGTAATAATTGAAAAAGAAGAAAAACATTTTTTTATTAATAAATTTTTGCTCTTGCCAAGCATGGACATCACTACTCGATGCTTTTTGCAAAACATTGCACTAACCTTTCCAGACCTGTCATACTTCATTTCCCATCTGTGAGGTAATTCCTTCGTTGTGTCACAAAACAGGTTGACAAAAGATACCAAATCACGATTGTGCTGGTATCTGGGCAAAGAATGACACTTTTGTAAAATATGGCGCTAAAAAAAAATATAAGATTATTCCTAACTCAAGATGCTTGAATGGTAGACATGGCACTCTGAACCTAGCACTTGTGTAGTCCTAATTTGTACGGGTTGACTTATTGACATCACCTTCTCACTCAACCTTGTCTTACTGACTGTTGCAGGAATCACAGTGAAACATTTTTCCAACCCCTGAACTTTGCTGTAACTGCTAAAACCTGGAACAGATTTACACCTGCTTATCAAATTGTCGCCCTTGTAAACCTAAGCCATTGTTCTAATAAGTTTACTACAGAATATCAAGGTTGATTAGACATTTCAGATCTGTAATTCTATAGCTTATTGACATATCCAGTGCTTTCAACTAAGGTCTCTACTTTCTCCTTAGATATTAGTACATTTTAGTTATGAATTCGTTTTATCACAAAATGAACAGAATTATCATAGAATGATTGAGCAGCCTATCAAATAGACTAAAAATATATATACAGCTCTAGATATAAAAATAAGAAATTTCACATAGAACTATTCTACATCTTGGACTTGACAATCGCTCTGATAGATCTGGATTAGATCATGTAGGTGCGGGAAGCTGACGACGATAGTCAGGATGTTAGAATAGATCTAGATCTATGTAATTTACATAAGTTATTAATTTATAAAATCACATCTGAGCTCATGAAAGATAACTGTTGCTTTGCGTTGATCAAGTAAGATCACATTGTTGGAAATGACAGTGATATAGAAAGTTAAGATGAACAGATCGCCAAGATCGGTGTTGTTTGGACAAATTGACAAAACTTGTTGGAATTTATATTTCGGATCATCCTGATAGGGGGGGGGGGTTGTTGTTGTTATTTTATTGGGACAAACCGGGGCTGCACACAGAGTGGACTTGACAAAATTGTTGCAGCCACGGAAATTCGCGGACCCGCAGAAAACTGTAGTCCGTGCTGCTATACCAAAAATGCCAAGCCATTGTCCGCTACATTTGTCTTATGAATGACTATGAGGGGTAGTCAAGCAAACAATTACAACATGAGGTCTGAAGACAGAGATAAAGCAAAAGATGTTCTCACCTTTCAAATGCCTTAGGATCTCTTCTCATTTTTGTAATCATGTGCTTTAGTTTGCTGTTTCTGTTATAGTCGACCATCGCAGCCTAGTATGCAAAAAATAGACAGAAAAAGGTTGAGCTTAGTATTTTGAAAAAAATTTTCATTTGCAATAATGACAGCATTTATTATTCATTTATCCATTCATTATACCACGGTTAACGTTAAAAGCCATGAAAACTCATGAAAGACAGCATTTATTTCATTTATCCATTCATTATGCCAAGGTTAATGTTACAAGCCATGAAAACTCATGAAAGACAGCATTTATTATTTATTCATCCATTCATTATGCCAAGGTTAATGTTGAAAGCCACGAAAACTCATGAAAGAGTAACATACAGCCTATTGAAAACAATAACAAACCTCATTTGCTTGAAGAATTGGGAAGAAATCGGGACGAGTCAGAAACTTGACAGCAGGGTACTTGTAAACACTGTGCCGAGATCTTTCAGACGTTCGGCCTGCTCCCCCATCAAGTGTGGTGCTAGTGTCTGCTTGAATTTCTGGTGCAGCCCTGGCTACTGTTTGCTCCCTAGGTTCTGTGGAGTTTGCACTTTCCCCCTCGGACGGCTGGCTTTGGTTGATAGTTCGACGGATACTCTGGTACCTATTTAAGCATAATTATATAGATATAAAATGCTAAAAGGGACATAATTGTGTACATTCACAACATTTTTAATAAAATGTGACTTTGAAATCATATATAACATTTGAATCCAATATGATGAACATGAGTTGATAGTTAGAACTTTTTAAAATTCCTACAGCAATCTTTTCGTTGTTGGCTTTTCTTCAAGACAGAAACTGACAATCCATGGCTCTAGATGTAGGTTTTTTAGCTGCTTAACAATGTACCCATTTTCTCAGTACATCAGAAGCAGAATAAATATTGTTAGAAAACCAGAACCCTTATCAAACACTGATGATTTGAATCATAGTACAAAAGAAAGAAACAAAAACAAACAAACAAAAAATACAAGCATTTTAAACATACACAGGATAGAGTGTTTCATAGCCATACATGTTACCGTTAAAAGATAACAAGTCCATTATAAAGTCATTTTTTTGCAGACTGGAATAAGAAATGTGATCTATAGAAGAAAAGCAAAATAATCTCAACAGATGAAAGAGATTCACACTTAGAGTCTTTGGATACATGTAAATAATAAAATCCCAAGTGAGTAACTCACCAAATTAAAAACATCATGAAGTTAAAAAAGGTTCAATGTAATCTGAAACTAATTTAAATTTTATTATGTTACTATGCTGTTAATGTATAAACGAGAGAGAGAGAGAGAGAGAGAGAGAGAGAGAGAGAGAGAGAGAGAGAGAGAGAGAGACAGACAGACAGACAGACAGACAGACAGGTAGAAAGAGACAATCGATTTCATTTACATCCCTATACATTTTTTTCTCGCATTGCATGTTAAACTGATGGCACACAATGCGACAAAGAAAAATAAACTTGCTGCATATCTCCTACCTTTGGTCAAGTTGCTGTCTCTGTTCTGAGCTGAGAGTTGGCCTCCTCTGCACAGTCTGGTGACCTGTCTGTGGTCTAAGCCATGTCGTTGTTCTATTTACATGATCGATGTAAAAAATTCTGCCATGGGTATCAACCCGTGCTTCCCAGCCTAAGGAATGCGTTGCGTGTTCAAGAAAAAGATTGTAAATTAGCTTTTTAGTAGGACTCTTTTCACTGAGAGTTAAAAGGCTTAAATAGAGCTTGTACAAAATTTTGTTTATCAATCTTTCTACAATCAGTTATCTAAACTAATCTAGTCCCTCAAAGAGAAATCAATTTTCTATCATTTTCCCTTTAAGCCCTTTTCTACTCACCTACAAAATCTAGCTTCAAATAAATTCTACTTATAATTATAACAGTTGTCTGCCTCTTGTAAACCTAGTTATTAACAAAAAATTTGCAAAATCACTATTGCTTGTAAACAGTGAAATTTGAATGATTGAAATTTAGTATTTGACTTGAAAGAAATTTTGAATATAAAATGATAAATCAAAATTAACCTGTTGGTAATGCATCATCTCTGTCATCAACCCGATGATACTTTGTCGGCCTCCTGATCCCGCAATTTCCATCTGTGCTGTCTGCAAATTTTTAAAGAAAGATATTTGATAAAAACACACAAGGGCATTTTTTTTTTTTTTCGGGTTCATATAATATTAATATTGCAAAGATATTTTTCTATTTTTTGGTTTCTTAAAGATAAAGAAATGCTAATGTTTTCATTATGTAACTGTAAAATTAGGATAATACTGTGAATGGTGATTTTTTTACATAAAATAATTAAAATGAAGGGGATAAAAATGACATAAAAGATATTCTCTATAACATTTAGAAAAAAAATTTTTAAAAAGATACATATTAGGTAATGCCATGTGTGGCAAATAACATATTGGGCTGACATTTGTATTCTTTAAACATGCATGGCTAGATGTGACATCATGTAAAAATAGAAAGAGTCCAAATTGATTCTTACAATTTCTGAAACTACTATAAAACTGGCTGCTTTACAATTTCTTTTTCTTTTTTTTTTAATTATTAGAGATAGAAGGTATTCTGCCACATAAAAAAGAATACATTTTAAAAATCTGTACTTTTTTTGTTATTCCAATTAAATTTGTCTGCACAAGAATTCACATGTAACATATTTTAAGCACATGGTGTATTTTTCTACAACTAAATATAGTATGAATCATAGTTAAGAACTTCTGATGGATGAAGCAACAGTTAATTTACAGAGAGACTACAAATATGTATTGTCTTCTCAGTTTATGAGGACTTCAAATAAATTTTTTTAAATTTTACTAACTTTGAACCCTCCTGTCATTGGATCTGTCTCTGACACTAGGCAGTGATGGGAGAGAAATGTTAGAGGCTGAAGTGGGCACTTGTGGCTGAGGCGCGTTGCTTGTCACGGAGCTGTGAGGTGATACTACAGGGCTGTCAATGCTGTCTGGTGTCCGGGCTGTTGCACTAGCCCCAGCAAAGGATAGAGATGGTGGAACAGGAGGTGGTGTGTTTCGTGAAGAGTCCGTAGATATACACTGGCTACTCAACACAGGAGATGACTGGCCTTCCGATGCTTGAGCACTATTTGTAGGACTGTTTTTCTGCTTCTCTATGTACCACTGCTCAAGACGTCTACGAATTTGTCCTGGATGGTTTGAGGCTCCAATATCATCAACACTGCGCCTCTTAGGGTGCCCTGACTCTGACAGGCGAGACGTTGTTACGGGCGGGTCGCTGGTGGTGGACCAGGCAACACTACCACGTGACCCCGGGTTTACGTCCAGACCAGGCCGAAGAGGCAACTGTGGACTGGCTTGACCAGATTGAGCGCCTATTGATGAAGGTACTATCGCCAAACAGGAGGCTGACTCGTATCCTGGTGGTCCACTCAACGATGTAGGTGAAATCTGATGAGGTGAGGGAGTGCCAGAGTGACCCCGCAAGCCTGAATGTTGAGGCTGGGGTGGGTCTCCCCATGGAAAAAGTTCTTGCTCTCTAGAAGAGTCACGTCCTGAAATCATAGCACCTCCTGAACCTTCCCCACTATCAGAGCTGTCATTTATGTCAATTGGGCTATATGTTCTTGGGGGCAAGGGAGGAGGATCTTGAAAGACATCAAGTGATGTTGGCTGGACAACTTTCTTTTTCTCCCTTTCCTTGTTATGTCTTGGTGGTAGAGGAGGAGGAGGGGACCGTTGGCTTTTGTAAACTCTTGGAGGCAATGGTGGGGCTTTGTAAGTACGTGGTGGCAATGAAGGGGCATCTCTGTTTGAACAGTTCAGTTGTCCTGACTGAACTGTCATATCCAAACCGTATTTGTTGAAAGCATTACTAGATGACTGATAGCTTGGCACATCACCATTAGAAACAGGCGGATGGTTTGATTCTGTCTCATCCCCTGTGACAATCACTGAAACTGATGAATTGTCATAGGAACATGTGTCTGATTTTTCAGCCCCAGAATCAGAGATGGCTTCCACAGGCAGGTTACAATTGTCTGAATTTTCACTTGATGACGGCAAAGAGACCAAATTTTCAACGGAGTCAGGTTGGCCAGCTAAGCTCTCGTTCCCCTGCAACAGCCCTTGTTGTACACTTATTCCTTGCAATAAACTATTTGAATTGTCCATTCCTTCTGCTCCAAAGGATTCTGAATTTTCAGCCTCCTCAATATCTGAGCCTACACACATGCTGTCCAGGGCTACTCGAGCCTCTTCTCCCGGATCTGTGTGTCTGGCTCGAGTTCTTGAAGTGCGAGGGGTAGAGATGGACCAGGAGCTTGGCAGGGACGTCTGACGGTGCAAGTTGTTGTTCGATTTGATGTTGGCGTCAGCAATGTTTACACCTGAGGACATTAGTATGTGAACAATTATATGTAATATTGCAAGGAAGAATTTTGTTTTTCTCTGTTGGGATAATTGTTTTGATGGATTTGTATTCACTTTAATTAATAAAAAAAGGAGATAAACGATGATTTTTGAAGTAAACAAAAATTAAGTAGAATTACTTTTTGTAAACATAAGTAAATATGAGCAGAAGAGTCTATGTGACCTTTTTTTTTTCAGAAGTTTTTTTAGAACTAATAGTGCTAATAAGGGTGTCACACAGTATAAAAAAAAACAAAATATACATCAACCTACCTTCCAACAGGAGATGGAGATTTGCTTTAAAGCCCAGTGTGCCACTTACATTGTCTGATGGACTTTTCCTCATCAGCTCAAGATTAAATTGCACAAGTCTGAGAAAAAAATCATGTTTACAGTTATTTTAATAGCTTGTAGCCAAGGATTTTTTTTTAAGTTGCCATAGTGATTAAGAGGGATCATATGACATGCACATTGTAAGAATGGCTAAAAGCATAGCTTTAATTTATAATGCAGGTGATCAAAAAAGCAGTTTTGTTTGTATTTCTGCGTGGTGCTTAAAGGATAAGTACAATTTCTGGTACAATGGTGCAAGCATTTCAATCATAAAAATTTAATGATTCATATATACAAGGTGAAATAGACATTTTATTTGAAATATAAAAAGCTGAAGTTTTCAAATCTGCCAAAATTTGTATTCTCTCTTTGTTGCTACAAAAGTAATAAGTTTTGGAAAAGCCCTAAAAAAGTGCAATTTTATGAGCATTACTGACAAAACACTGCGACTCCATGTGTTAAGCAAAATCTGCGATAAGAGTTATTCCACCTAGAACCCCCCCAGACTGTATCCAGATCTATGTTACTTTCCAACTACAGTCAAACCTGCTCAAGCGACCACCTGTCTAAGACGACCACCTGGTCAAGCGACCAGCTATCCACCACCCCCTTGATTTTTTACTATATAAATACACCCCATAAAACGACCACCTCTCCAACGCGACCACGACCATCTATTTTCTCTACCACAATGGCCTTTAACCTGTTAAAGCGACCACCCCATAACATCATTTACCAGTCTTGACCATGAAAGGTGTGGCAAACAAAAGATGACTTAACATTCGATATGTTTGACATGCTTCACTGACCACCACGAGCCAGTGCATCGATGTTGGGAAGATTGCGTGTCTAGACAGGTGTCAGACAAGAAGGTGAACGGCGGGCTGTAACTTCAAAGGACCATGAGTGGAGGTTCCATAATGGTCGTTGCTTCCTTTTATGGTCATCAAACTTCCACTCAGTTTTACTTAAAACTCGGATTATGGACAATTTGTCTTCAAACTCATTTGATCCATCGTGACAGCTTCTTTTGCGGAAAGTGCTATAATTAAGTCATTCTTCTCCTTCTTCTTCTTTTTCTTCTTCGTCGTCGTCGTTGTCGTCGTCTTCCTCTTCTTCTTCTTCTTCTTCTTTTTCTCCTCCTTCTTCTTCTTTTTCTACTTCTCCTTCTTCTTCTTCTTCCTCTTCTTTTTAATGGGCCGTACGACAGTCCTTAGCCTGCGACCAACCACATATTTTTGTGGTTGAGAACTCAGAAGGGAAAGTTTTGACATGTCCAAGACGACCACTTTGACCCAGGATCTTCAGTGGTCGTCTTAGACAGGTTTGACTGTATATCATACCTTAAATGCAAATACATTAGAACTGAAGTACAACAAACTTGAACTTAAAGAACACCCTACATTCAGCGAAGAGATAAAAATCCCCAATTTTTTTCTGCCTTGTCATACAAAGATGCATACCAGACACTCTATATCTAGTTTAAAATTAGAAAACAAAACATGTGGCGGGTGATGCTTTAAATAATTTTCCTATCAGTCAGGACAGACATCATGTTGTGTAGTACACAGTTTAAAGGATGGGTCACAATGAAAAATGACAAGCAGAGGGGGTAAGAGGGGGCGGGAGTACCAGTTGACGGGCATGTCATAATCATTTACTTCTTCTAAGCCTAATTTAGTCTTTTAAAGGGAATTATTTGAAATGCAATTACAGTGTAAACTAATTACTATTAGATCATAGTATTGATTACAAGTTGGATTTTTTCTTTAAGGAATTGTGGTTCTTTTCATAGTTATAAGATATGTCTTACATCCTCCTGCTTATAACATATTGGAGAAGAATGACTCTTTGAAATTAGTATATACTTTTGTTCATGCCGTATTCGTTCGGTGATGGTTTGTACAGGAAGTGTGCAGCGACCAAGAAAGCGAGAGACTGTTGGCCGACTTTTGGAGAACTTGTGTTTCACCTCAATTTCAAGCAAGTCAGTGAGAAGGACTTCTCGACTAAATTTCTGTGTAATCCAAAAAATACAATCATCCAATAAATATCTATAACAAAAAGAAAAAATTGTTTAGATTTTCGTTAGCACTGGTTAATTAAGCAGAGGTATGATTGAAACCTAAAAAAAATTGCCAACCTAAAATCTAAACTTACTAAAACCTGTGTATGATAATTATTTAACTATGAGCAAATTTTTTTTCAAATGAGAATAAAAAATGATGAGTATTTTCTATGATAAAACATGAAAAAAGCAACTGTCTCATTGAACTAACGGAAACCATTCTATATTTTTATGGAGAATCATATGATAATTGATGTACATTGTATACAAAAGAGATATTTAAATATTTGGTTTGAAGTGCATGCCAAAACACAAATAAGAGGAGCACATGCGATATGTACATTGAGACCATATGCATATTTAAATGTCTAACTATACAAAAATAAAAATAAAAACATGTAAAATATTATTTCTTACAAGAAAAAAAACAAAACAAAAAGAATCTGAAAATTAGTTTTCTTACTAAAAGACTATTACGATTTCTTTTTCTGCTGAAAATATGCAACCTGTATTAGTTTCTGTTAGAAGTGTTTGTATAACACAGCTTTTGCAACTTCAATAAAAAAAAAAAATCAAGGGTAAAATTTTGTAAAGACCTCGTTTCTCCATATAGGATTGGCCGTGTTGGTTTTCACTGATGATCTTAGCTCAAGATGATGGTGACGCTGGACTTGGTTTTTCTGGTTGTGTGGTAGAATCTGTAGTTTGAAGTATGGGTCTGGGTTGAAAAATACTCCTTTCTTCAGATTTGTTGCATGAACATCTGGGAAACATATAAAGGAAATGAAATATTTATTTAATCATAGCAATACTTTTATTCTTGGTCAGACCAAATCCTCTTCTATACCTAGACATGTCACTTTTTTAGAACAAGAGATATTCTTGTTCATTTGACTATGTTTAGAAGGCTCTAAATCAACACATATATTAGCAACATGTGCCTGTTTTAACCCTAGTTGCCACATATATGAAGAAGAGATATGCACTATTCTTGAAGGAGGCTTAGGTTTCTACGGGAATGGAAGGCAGCCCCTCTGATGATGACAGTTTGAGGTAAATAGTTAGTTGAGTAATAACATAACTAAAATAATAATAATAATCTTTGGTCAATGTTTTCCAAATTATATGATAACGTTTAATGATCACATAATGCTTTTTTTGTGAATTTTCTTTTTCATATGAAGGGGAAAAAAACAACACAACAAATAAAACATTTTTAGCAATACCTAGAAACAAGCAAAAAAGTTGACATTCTACCTTCTAATGTTAAACAAAAGTGGGCGTGTTCCAAACCATCTACACATGACTCTTGAGATGTGGACTGAAAATCAAAATGTTGTGTCAATACTTAGGTGAAAGAGAGAGATAGAAAACAAAAGGATATCAGTCCACAATGCATCAATGTCATTTTTAAATAATAAGGAACAATAAAATGTTTATCCCCGTTTACAAATAGGGTCTAATCGTTTACAAATAGGGTCTAATCGTTTACAAATAGGGTCTAATTGTCTCAAAATGAAAAATTGTAAACAATTAAAATTTGACTATTAAAATCTTACTTTGTTCTGGCTTATTGTTATTCATATGTGACAGACATCAATCATTTGGATTACTCAAATGACAACAAACATACTGCCTGTTCACTCTTGGCTAAAATAACAGATATCACTGGGCTGGAGGCCAAAACATCTCCTGAAGTTCCACTTATGTACTTGAAACAGACAACTGTTTTATCTGTTACAGTAAAATGGGAAAAAATGAAACATGAAAGCTAAACAGTTTTTCAATTTTAAGTTCCAAAATCAATGTATATTTTCACCATACTCTTATCTACTTTATCTGCCATCTTAATTATATTGCAAATAAACATTTTATTGGTAAATTTATTGAAAGAGAGTAAAATAATTGTCTTTATAGAAATATCCGTATTTCTAAGGGGCAAAAGAAAAAAAAACATTTACTGTATGTGTTTTTTTTTTTTTTTAGACAAAATGTGAAAAAAAAAAAATGGGGTCCAACATTCTGATTGTTAAATATTTTACCTTCTGTGAACAAATGCTCAACTGCATCCAGATCCCAGAATATTGTTCCTGTTGAGCCACCACTAGATCCCCTGGTTTTGCAATCAAGGAACTTGGAGGTGTCTTCTTCACCTTTGGAATATAATGGAATATAATGCTGTAACAACCGTTTGAGAACATTACAGAGCTTCTTCACGATCTTGAAGCCAAAAATACTTTTTTAACCATGCGACTTTTTAGGCATCAAAAAGCTATATTTTTTTTTAAATACTAGAAAAGATTAAAGCTCAGCACTAGTTCTTAAAATCCACAAAATATGAAATAAATCTAGTTTCAACCGTTAAATCCAACCTGATCAATTTTTGGAATCACTTAAACACTCAAAAATTAATTATGATGAATGAAAACCAACCATATAAATTAATGTGTTAGCAGTTTAGGAGAGAAAAGAACCAACACAGCAGTAATCAAATGTCTCACCTTAGTTCAGGCAAATATTGTTGAAGCTACCAAACTTATAATGACATAAAGATTGATATACAAATATATTTGGCCTGCTTTTAACTTATGGAACGTACCTGAATGGAATAGGCCGATCCAATCTTGGGCTCCAACATTGTCTTGAATGTCCCACTCAACCTGTACCCTTGCACTCTGGTCATTCCCAGAGCCTTTCAACCAAAAAAAAGTTTTGTCTACTGATAGCCTGGACCAGCTCTGGGGGCTAATCAAGTTAAGATCTGAGTCACTGCTGCTGCGCTCCAGTCCAGCGTTCTGCTCTCTCAGAGAAACCAGGGAAGAACCTCTTGGTAAAGATAAGTCATCTATTGACGTGTAGTCAGAGGTCACCCGTTGTGCTTTGGCCATTCCATATAAATCGTTTTATAACAAATCCTTGGCCATTTGAATATTTAAAATACTGCTTGTTTTCAGAGCAGCTCAATTTGGACAGATGAAATCTAAGGAGGTAAAAAATACTTTGCAACGTTTGCTTAGTTTTGCAATACAAATCAATTCACTTAACTCGTGCTAAAACACACACACACAACTGGTTGATATTTTTTCCCCCTTCACGATCATCTTCTATACCATGACTATGGCAACAACTTTTAAAAATTTGTCTTGGTCACCAAAGGCAGCTTCTACTGCATTTATTTATATTTCAATTTGTATATACAAATTATAATTATGAAGTATAATTTGAATTTGATCATTTTGATTGTGTTCAAAGCTCCTCATTAGAATCTAGCAGCAATATCACAATTGTTAAATAATTTCAAGAGTTCCCACTTGTTGAAAAGGGATTGATCCTTAGAGGTGTAATTCACAGGGTTTTCAATGCTATGAATCACCCAAATTTAAAATATTTTATTTATATTAGAGGTTGCTGTCTTAGTCATTAGTGTCTAAGAAGGTGCAGGTTCTTTCAATAGAATTAGAAAAAGTAAACTCTCTGATGAAAAAAAGAAATTTGTGGAACTCTTTAAAAATCGAACATGCATCCATACAATTGGGATTGGACCAGAAGGAGAGAGAAAGAAAGTAAGAAAAGTCAGAAAAAGAGAAAAAAAAAATAGAGAGAAAAGGGAGAGAGAGAGAGAGAGAGAGAGAGAGAGAGAGAGAGAGAGAGTGGGGAGTGGGGAGAGAGAAAGTTAAAAAAGAGAAGAGAGAGAGAAAGAAAGAGGCTGGGGGAGGTAGATGAGAAAGTAAGAAAAAAACAGAGAGAAAGAGAGATGGAAAGGGAGAGAAAAAGATTTAAAAAGTCAGAGAGAGAGAGAGAGAGAGAGAGAGAGAGAGAGAGAGAGAGAAGAGTGAGAGAAAGAGACACAGAAAGGGAAAGAAAAAATAGAGAGAGGGTGTGTAAGAGGCTCGTAAAGCGAAAGAAGAGAGAGAAAGAAATGAATAACAAAATAGAGGGATAGAGAAGAGATAATCTAGAGAGGAAGGAGAGAGAGAGAGAGATATATGATTCTAGATTTTGATCTAGGCCTATCTAGATCTAGATCTAGATCTAGAAGGAGAACTATTCTAGTTGATTAGATTTACTTATAGCCTAGATCTATATTTAGATACTATATTAGATCTAAATCTGGATCTAGATCTAGATTTAGATCTATTGGTAGAATCTCGATTCTCTAGATCTAGATCTAGATCTAGATCTAGATCTAGATCTAGATAGAAATATAATTCTTTAGTTTAGATCTAGATTCTAGCTGGCAATATATTGTAAGCCCTAGATCTATTTCGTTTTTCTTTTATGGATTAAGCTTTCTAGCTCTAAGTGCATGTTTTGTTTTTAGTACAAATTTTTTTTTGTGGAAAATACATTATAAGACATCCTTCGTCTGTGTCTGTACAGATAGCCTCCAGAAAATTTATCAATCTGAGAAAACTTCCTGTTTCCCCATTTCTGTCGCCATTTTGCAATCATTTGAGCTCTTCATGTTCGTAGATGATCAGCTTCGCTCATAATAATCTTACTCGCACACTGCGTTAGAAAAATTGCACTGTGACTTAGCTTAATCAAAAGTATTTAAATGGAAGATATTCATCCAATCCATATATTTTGATCCACAAACAAAGGTACATCAATATTCATTTTAAATGAAAATGTGTAAAGTGACAACTGTAAGTTTATACTATAGCATTTCAAATAATACACTAACCTACAGGCCCGGATTTAGGCAACCCGAGGCTCTGTGTTACTGGTCGGTTCGACGCACCCCCTCCCCTGTATCTTTTCATGCCCCTTTTTCATGACCCCCTCCCTTTTTTAACCATAAGAAATGTCGGTATCCTACCAATTATTAATAGCTCTAATTGTTGTTGGTGCCGCTGTTGTTGACGTTGTTGTTATTGTTGTTGTTGTTGTTGTTGTTGTTGTTGTTGTTGCTCAAAGTTGCACATAACTATGCACAATGAATAAATTGTCCCCAAAATATTACGGCACGGAGCCTTTTTCCTGCCCTTTTTGGCTGCGAAGGCCTCAATGATATCAATGAAATCCAATTTCCTGAGCTTGTCTGCCTCAATGCTCAATATGCTGAGAACTGCCAACTTCCCCTGGGCCATTATGAATCTTGCTTCGTTTTTAATTCTTTTGTATCTTAAAAATGATCGTTCACCACTGAAGTCTGTCACCATCAGGGTAAAAAATTGCCTGAGGGTGATCTCGAGGTTGGCGAAAGCTGCTTGGGTGTGAGCATATTATACTTTCTTGGTAGCCATATGCTTTTCCTTTCCAGGGTGTATTTTCTTGCAGGTATCTCTGAAAGTGTACAAGCTCATCCGTAAGGTTGGGGTCCACATCATTCGGATATTGTGCAGTCAGTTTATTTTTTTAACACGGTCTTGAATGTTCACCGTGCATGTATCTTATTCTTGAAAAAAATGAAAAATGCCCTGACACTTCATTGTATACAGTTGCGCTTTTTATAAGATTGGTTGAAAAAGCATCAATGGTTGTGAAGAAAGATTTTACTTTGAACATTTTCCTTGCTGGCATGTTGTCTATTGCGTCGAGAGAAGGACCATCTTCTAATTTTTTTTTATGTGTTTTACTCGTTATTCTGATCGCTAGATTTCATCAAAATTGTCACGAGTTGTTGAGACAAAGTGTCACAAAGATTTGCAAACGTATTCAGTGGGACCTTAGGGTTCTGCAATGTCTTGCTGACTTTGTGAAAACGTTCTAGCAAAATTGTCCAAAGGTATAGCATGGGTATATCTTTTGTTGCAGATTTACGGCATGTCGTCTCGTACCACCCGTCTTGTTGGTGTTTCCCCCCTTGTATCATATAAAAGTTTAACTGAGGCAGAGAAGAAACAGTATAGTTGATTAATGATTCCAAAGAAATTGACTGTCTCCACTCATAAAACCACAGAAGAACGCTTTACGGTGTTAAGATAATGGTCGGTACACGGAATGAATTTTGCAAATTTGTTTTTCTTCAAAATTATTAATTTGTTGGATTTCATAATACGTGCCAGACATGTTGGATTCATTCTATTTACTAAAATCGATACCAATTTCATCAAAATAGTTTTGAATCATCTCTGTCAAGGCATTTTCCACGTGGCCTTAAAGTGTTGTTTTTTTTTAATGTAAAAAGCTCTCGTTTGGAGTTCCATATTCCGGAGATACAAATCTGACGGTTATTGTGAGTTGGTCAACATGTGTAACATCAGATGTTGAGTCTACAGATATACTGAAGTACCCAGCTTGTTTGATGTCTTTGACAATTTTGGCACAAGGTGACAATTAAAACAACATGCGTGTACTTTTCTTTACTAATAGTCGATAGATCTCCTTGTGGTGGAAAGCCGAAATCAGAGCCATTTAGAGGACTATAGGGCGGCTTTGCTCCATGTTATCACATTTAGCAGGTACAACTTGTTTTTATCAGTTCGGATGTTGCCACACTCTTTTTAATGGCCAAATGCTATTGTTTCAAGTTTTTTTAAAGAATACAACCTTTATTTACATTTCTTTTGTGCTATGTTGATTCTTTCTCTTCATTGCACCCGATGATGACGACGACGACGACGACGACGACAACAATAATAATAATAATAATAACAACAACAACAACAACAACAACAACAACAATAATAAGTAATTATGATTAAAAATAATAATAATTAAAACAGATAGTATTAACATAATAAAGTGATAATAGAAAATTAAATAATAATAATAATAATAATAATAATCACAACAATAATAAAAATGATGATGATACAAATAATAATGATAATGATAATACTTAAAATGTATAATATAATACAATACACGCGGAAATAGATAGATAGATAGATAGATAGATAGATAGATAGATAGATAGATAGATAGATAGATAGATAGATAGATAGATAGATAGATAGATAGATAGATAGATAGATAGATATATAGATAGATAGATACTTAGAGATAGATAGATCGAAGCGAAGATAATATCAATACAGGTAAAAAAATTAGTTATATTACTCTGCCCTTGTATTTCTAACTGGTACGGATTTCTTAGGTTAGAAGGCCCGAATTTAGACATGTACTAGACATCCTCGTGGACTGGGGGTAAGGGGGGGGGGTCGAGCCAAAGGAATACTATTAACAGATGACCCTTGGGATGGGGAAAGAAAAGAAATGAAGGGTGCAATGAAGAGAAAGAATCAATATTATTATTATTATTGTTATTATTAAATTAATTTTTTACTATCTTTAATATATATTTGTAACCTACTCGTGTCATTTTAAACCTTTCATTCTAAGATAAATTTAATTTCCAGCAAGCGGAACGTGTCAAACAATAACAGTGAATTAAATGCGTTAACCTATATACGTTAAAAGGTTTTATTTGAATCAGTTATTACATTTTATGTACCCCAGCAAAAAAGAAATAAACAAAAGCAGAAATTGCACCCTTCAACATGTTACGTTGTTTTGGTGTAGATCTAAAACAAAACAAAACATCGCACTGACAGCAAACGATTCGATTTAAGAATGGTATCAATCCTGATAAAAAAAAAATATAGATGCAAGCTCGGCTCCAAGAAAAAAGCGGAGACATGAAAAAGAAAAAAACAACAACAACAACAACAACAATAACAACAACAAAACGGTTGTTTACATTCGCAACATGATAGTCACTTAATATCAGAAGGAGGGCGGAATTCCTACGTTTAATGGCATGCATTTCTTCAACACCAAAAAAAAAAACAACTGAAAGTTGGCTGATCAAAACACATGTAAACGTTGAGCGCGCAGTGTTGAACCAAGTTTAAAATCTCGCAAAAATATGGAATCGACTAATTTGATCACAAAGGTGAACCGAGTGTACAATCTGGACCATAGAATTAGATCTATGCTCAGAATCATATTCAGTCAGTAACCCCTCAGCTTACAAAACCACAATGCCTCGAACATAAATAATAATAATAATAATAATAATAATAATAATAATAATAATAATAATAATAATAATAATAATAATGATGATGATGA
>RQTK01000756.1:227460-251788 GCA_003991915.1 Elysia chlorotica
TTATTATTATTATTATTATTATTATTATTATTATTATTATTATTATTATTATTATTATTATTATTATTTATGTTCGAGGCATTGTGGTTTTGTAAGCTGAGGGGTTACTGACTGAATATGATTCTGAGCATAGATCTAATTCTATGGTCCAGATTGTACACTCGGTTCACCTTTGTGATCAAATTAGTCGATTCCATATTTTTGCGAGATTTTAAACTTGGTTCAACACTGCGCGCTCAACGTTTACATGTGTTTTGATCAGCCAACTTTCAGTTGTTTTTTTTTTTGGTGTTGAAGAAATGCATGCCATTAAACGTAGGAATTCCGCCCTCCTTCTGATATTAAGTGACTATCATGTTGCGAATGTAAACAACCGTTTTGTTGTTGTTATTGTTGTTGTTGTTGTTGTTGGACACAAACTCAATATCATAATACATGTTATGTTGTATAAATGTATTATAAAACAAAGTTGTTGTTGTTGTTGTTTTTTTTATCTACATGTATCTTATTTGGAATGTTTCATTTGTATCCGTACTAGCTAACTAGCTTAATATTAACGAGGGAAGCAATCCGTTCAAATATTTAACATTAAGGGTGAATAATAATTCATGTTACTCTTTTTGGTTGACATTGTACTGATGCTGAGTTTAAGAAGGGATGATGCACTATTGATATAGTTGCGAAGTCACTGATGGTTGGAAACGTATTTTGCTATATTTTGCTACTAAACAAAGTGAATTGGTCAATTATTTACATTTTGTTTCTACTGCATTGTTATTATTGGACAAAAACAAAACAAACAAAAAAATCCAACAACAACAAAAACAGCGATATTCAAATATAACCTATTTTATCATAAGTTATACCACTTCCCCTTATTAAAAGGTGTATTTCGAACACCCTAAATTTTCAGACTTAATTTTTTTTTTTACTCTATTAAAAGAGGGTGAGGAAAACGAGGATGTAACGGTAATAAAGTTTATAATAGTTTAAGATGACATAGGCTAAAAAAAAAAAAAACGTAGTAAGACAATAGAATATAGATGCAAGCTCGGCTCCAAGAAAAAAGCGGAGACATGAAAAAGAAAAAAACAACAACAACAACAACAACAATAACAACAACAAAACGGTTGTTTACATTCGCAACATGATAGTCACTTAATATCAGAAGGAGGGCGGAATTCCTACGTTTAATGGCATGCATTTCTTCAACACCAAAAAAAAAAACAACTGAAAGTTGGCTGATCAAAACACATGTAAACGTTGAGCGCGCAGTGTTGAACCAAGTTTAAAATCTCGCAAAAATATGGAATCGACTAATTTGATCACAAAGGTGAACCGAGTGTACAATCTGGACCATAGAATTAGATCTATGCTCAGAATCATATTCAGTCAGTAACCCCTCAGCTTACAAAACCACAATGCCTCGAACATAAGTTTATAATGTCTTAAGACATGCAACTTTGGTTCCTTATGCGCAATACTGTCCTCAATATATTCAGGGCAGGTTGATGAAGTCATTTCTAGCAACTTTCCAAAAACTATTTGAAGTGCATCGTAAAAACTAATAACAGAAATGTGATTAATGTATGCTTATTTACCTGATTCGATGTCAAGGGCGTGCCCGTTGAGGTAGTTCTGGAATGTCTTACTGTATACTCCCTTCTCAAGAGCCAGCTGCAGCATTTGGCCACACGGTTCTAACGCATGAATGGTTTCAAAGCCTTTATTTTTTAACTGTATTGTGAAGGGAAAAAGACGTGACCGTTTATCAAAAACGTTTCTGAACAGAAATTTGTATAGTCTAAGATGGTTCACTATTGTAAGTTAGCAAATATTGTCCCGTTATAATTATGAAAGAAATGTGGAAAGGGAACACAGCAATGGTAAATATTTATTTACATTAATTTTGCTTCGAACCTCTTAAAAAATATTCACTAATCTTAGAAACAAAATAATAGTCAGGGTTGTGTATTATTGGTTCAACACTATCAATAATGCAAGTCTATTAAGTCTTAATCTGACAATGGTGGTTAGCGGAAGATAAGTATAGGTGTCTCCAACTGGCATACCGGTACAAAACATTATTTTTTTTGTTACTGCGCTAACCTTTTCTCCAACAAAACCCGAGCCCGCTGCAACATCCAAAATTCTGGCGGTTTTGCGGGAATTCTCATCCGGGAAGTAATGGGCGACTGTATCTGCGGCGATAGACGGTCCTTGATAAACCTCTTCCCGCAAATCCTGCAAGAATTCAGGTGGATTGCAAAGATGTGCAGAAGACATTATGTCGTTCGTTTTTAAATGATTTTTTTGCTAAATGTTTATTTAAATGGTGAGTGCCAATGTTTCACGGTTCATTTAAAAATAAAATTAAAATATGAAACAAAAAATTAGAGGGCAATCATCTTTTCCTTCATTTTCAAATTTTAACTTGTCTCTTCTAATTTTAAACCTTTATGTTCCCCCATTGATTTTAAAGTATAAAACTGGAAATACAATGTTGTCATCCTGATGTAATGATCTTTTTTATTTGCTTTGAGGTTTCAAAATTCAAAGTTGAATGTTCGAGAAACGTTTTACTGTTCGAGATAAACTCACAATGAACGCAATTTATGCATGCCCACCTTTTCGTATTTAGAACTGTTGGCCCACTGCGCGTATCTCCTGGTTATTTCTTCTCTAGAGACTCCAGGTTCGTGGGTGAAATCGTTGCTCGCACTGCCTTCATCTTCAGCCATACCCGGAAAGAAGTGTTGGTCGTTTTTTACTCTGATTGAATGGACGGTTGATGGGTTAAGTAATGTTATCTCTAGTACGTATAATGAAAAATATGTCGTAAAATAATTAGCTTATTTGGACATAACTCAAATGTTCACAGAAGATGCACCAACTACTTAAGCCTTAGGTATTTTTCATTAGATACAGCCCGTATCACAGTCTATGAGTTTTTGACAACGTGGTTGGAGGGAATATTTCTGCTAATAATATCTGTGCGAAGCATAACAAATCAGCTTTTTCAATCACCAATCAGCCCATCTCTTTAAAATCTCAGAGACGACGCTTCAGAGACAAAAAAACGGGTGTAACAGTCATAGCCCGGTTAGCCAATACCTTACATTCTTAACAGTAAAGCCAACCAATGGTTTTGTGCTGTTTTTTTTTTTTTTTAATAGCTGTACAAAATAATACCCCATACAGCAAAAAAAAAAACGGCCTCACTCAAACCCACAGTTCTCATTTCGCACCTTTGGACTACATTTTTATGTACTGCTTGGTTGGTTGCTACACACTGAACCATAAGGGCACTGGCTCTTTAAAATGTGCATTGCTTTCATTGCTTATTGTGTTTATTATACTTCTACTACGCTTTATTTCCATAACACTTCGAGTGGGCCTCTCCGCTAACTTCGCCAAGTTAGCCAATAAGTTTCGTAAATGTTTGTTCGTTTTTAATTATGGCGCTGAAACCCAACATAATTTTATTCCAAAGTGTGTGTATAGCATTCAGGAGCCCTTATTTTCCACTAAAAGATAAACCACGTTGCTGAAAATGACAACCGATATTTGGCTAAAAAAAATTGTAATACGGTACCTAAACATACCACTTGTGACTTTCTCCTCTCTGTATTCATTATCACAGTTTTGAAGGATCTCGATTTCATTGCAGACACTTGTTTCATATATTGGGATTTTTTAGAGGGATCGTCACACAAAAAGTCGAAGATCAAGAGTGTATACAATAATATCATTATTATTATTATTATTATTATTATTATTATTATTATTATTATTATTATTATTATTATTATTATTATTATTATGAATCACCTACATCTAGATATGCCTGCGATACATATAGCAATTCAGTGTATGTTGGGCTTTCACTTATTCCATTGTTACAATGAGTCAAGTCAATACAGAATAATGAAATCTTGATCGCTGATCGGGCACAAGTGCAGCACTGAAGTGGTACTTATGCACTAATGGCATCAGTTCTCTAGAGAGAGTGAGAGAGAGAGAGAGAGAGAGAGAGAGAGAGAGAGAGAGAGTAAATATGGGTTAGTTTAGGGTTCAATACACCTTAGTGCTGATTGATCCGATCAGAGAGAAGGTACGGCTGACGGCTATTGGTCAGATCAGATAGAAGAGCTGTCATACCCATAATGCTGATTCGTTCGAACAGAGAAAGTAAAATAATGTCATTATATTCGGCTTGACAACTATTGGTCAGATCAGAGATATCACATGTCAAACACCCCAACGCTGATTGGTCAGATCACAAAAAGTTGATGTCAATCCCCTCCCTCTAGCCAAACTCGTGATCACAAACTACAATTATTGCTTCCATCTCCCCTTGACCCTTAACTGCAGTACAGTGTAGTATACTTGTAATAGCGGCACTATTCTCATATCTTCCCTGCACCTAAGCGCTTCATTCTCAGCACTATAGATAAAAGGCGGTGCTTTCTCATATCTAATAGCGCTTATCGCTAACGAGCTCATAGTGTGGCCACCCCAAAGTTTACCGCTTACATTGAGCTAGTTGTTAGCGACAGCTCTCGCTTTCAGTGTGGCCTCAACCTACAGAGTGCCTTATAGTGTTGTAGAGGAAACGGGTTCGAATCTAGTCCATGCAATTTGTATTTGTCCGTCCTTTCAGCTTTCGTACGAATTTCATGATCTTTGGGTCGTAAGTAAATGTTTGGTAAGCCTACGACTCGTCTTAAGGTATGCGAATAAGAACTAAAAAAGGCTTACAAGCTGCAAGCCTCGACGTTGTACTTATCTATATATCTAGAATACTAGATCTAGATCTAGGTTTATGGTGGCGATTGGTTCTTTTCTTTCTCTTATGTCTTTACTAATCACTTACATATTTAGATCTATATATCTAACTTCGTCTGCATCGATGTCTAGCTGTATCATTAATTGAAAAAACCGTTTTCTTGAATCTCTGGTATCTCTTGCTATTTTGATTATATTCAGAAAACACTCATCTTCCGGTTTCAGTGTATGCGAACCCCATAATTTTTTTCGTCCTATCCGTTAGCTCAATATTTTGGCGAGTTTTTTTTTTTTTGAAATTTCATAAAAAGATCAATGATTTGATATTGTTTTTAAATAATAGGTGCGCAAACCAATGGACTTCCCGCGCAGGAGGTTCGTGGTTCGAGCCCTGGCGATTCCGCGTTGGTTTGCGCACCTATTATTTAGAAACAATATCAAATCATTGATCTTTTTACGAAATTTCAAAAAACACGCCAATATATTGAGCTAACGGATAGGGCGAAAAAAAAATTATCAGGTTCGCATACACTGAAACCGGAAGAAGAGTATTTTCTGAATATAATCAAAATAGCAAGAGATACCAGAGATTCAAGAAAACGGTTTTTTCAATTAATGATACAGCTAGACATTGATACAGACGAAGTTAGATATATACGAGTAGATCTAAATAGGTAAGTGATTAGTAAAGACATAAGAGAGAGAGTCATAAAGCAAGAGAAGTGAAGAAGAAAAGGAAGACATCGCTTGTAAAAGATGACAGGAGACGCAGAGAGATTGAACTAGATAGAGAGAGAGAGAGAGAGAGAGAGAGAGAGAGAGAGAGAGAGAGACAGAGAGAGAGACAGAGAGAGAGACAGAGACAGAGACAGAGACAGAGACAGAGAGACAGAGACAGAGAGAGTTTTTTTTTACGAATAAGACAATAATGCAGGGCAGAAAATAACGGTAGAGCAATTGTTTTATAAAACAGAAATTTTAGTTAGCAGGCGATAATAATATGGAGCGAGACTGAAAGCAATAAAAGAGCATAACAAATTCTAAACACTTATTTGATAAACCCTTTGCCCCTTTCATCGTTTCTCGTACATGTATACACAGTCACTTTCGGCGCAATAAGAAAAATTAAATTATACTAAGATGCATACATACAAATCATAGATTTTTATAACGCAATTATGATACTTCTAACATTTATTAGATTGAACAGATTAAATCAAGGCTGCTCTTTTTTTCTTTTTTTTTTACATTTGACAGTAAATGGTTATATTAAGGCTATATTTATATATCTATTTTTGTTTGTTTGTTTTTCTTTTACAAAACAAAAATAGTTTAGTTAACGAAATAAGATGGCTAGGGTGGTGAGATAGGCCCACATCTTTCTGAATATCCTTCTTGCTGACTTTTAGAATAACTGTTCTTACCTGTCTGTCCAATAAACGCAGACGATAAAAAATCAAAAGAAAATTTATGGAATTTTAATTTACAACCTTGGTGGCTGAAAATAACAAAATGTAGATTTGTTTGATGCGATCAGCTTCTCAATGGTGTACATTGCATGTGTAAATTTTACAATTCTCCTCTGAGGTCCTCGTCAAGACTACTCCAGACAGCCGACTCACGCAGTACCCAGGGGTAAGGCTCCGGCCTTTCTAAGTTTTAAAAGGTGTGTGTATGCGTGAGTAGGATCTACATGTATGTATCTGGCACGCCTAGGGATACATTCTTATCAGATGGTTTTGGAATGAGATTCTATCGCGTACGACCACAGGCAATCTCACACTCATACAGCTGCAGGTCTAACACATTCACCTTTGCTCTCTCAGGGGGCACGTAGGCCTACATCAACTGTGCTGCGAGTGAGATCGGCCTCGTGCTCTCTATAGATTTCTCACTTCTTGTTCTCTTTTCATGCCGGACCGAATGTATGCGTGAATTGGTAGGGTCTAGCCTGATGTATAATCCACCGTTGCATTTCATTATGTGAGTACGAAACTGAAGAAACATAGATCGGAGCTCGATGGGAAAGATTGCTAGGGGTGGCTGTGTGCCTGCGGGAAGTAAAGGGAGGGGGGGGGGGGAGGCATTCTTTTCAATGTGCTGGATATCTCAAACTGTTGCAATATTTTGAATCGTGTGTTCATCAATAGAGATAGATATAGGCTACTCCTAAACATAGCTGTAACAATGTACGGCCTATTTTTTTATATGAATTGTCTAAACTTGAGCACGACTGAAGTGAAACAATGATAATTATGGACAATACAACTTGGCCTACCAGATATTGAAAATGTGTACAGGGCTAAAGGTCCCGACACAAACAGATTAATAAAACAACATTGCCTTGAATCAACGTATATTTTTACATCATTTATTTTCTATTCAATGCCTCATCGGGTAATTCCACAAGGCCAAAAAGGACAATCACCGCACCGGACAGTAGCCTACAAGTTGCTATGTAGGCCTACTTTTAAGCTTCGAGTTGCTTAGTGTGGCACTCGGCGGACTGCGATGCGGGTGGTTGCTTGTGTGGGCCAGAAGACAGGCGGGTTCATTTTTCTGATATGTTTTTATACTATAAATAATTATTATACATTTAATCCGGGGTCAGCTCGTGCTCCCCCACACAGAGGAAATGACTGGATGACCATGTGATAGTAAGTTTGTGTGAGTTGGTTTATAAATTTCGTTTGTTTAATATAACCATTTCGCAGCTACAGTATTCAGTAAAACTATTGCACCTTTTGTTCTTAATTAAGTTCTCTCGTGACCAAGAACAGTTAAGTGCATGTTTTAATAATCATTATTAACTAATGAAATTATTTTGTTAATCTCCCGAAGGACTAACGAGCCATGGAAGTAACGAGATAATCCGATTCATATTCGTATTTCTGACTAACTTTAAATGCAGTATTTATTATTTAATTAATTCACGTGCTCAAAAATATCGAGGAAGATAATTAATCAGTCTGGAATGTTTTTCTAAGTTCACGGAAACTAATTTTTAAATCATGAATAATGAACACTTTCCAGCTGAGGAAAATGTGTGAAGACTGAGGAAACGTATACCCCGTTTGGCTGTTTGGGTTGTCGACATCATCAGCGTGGCCCTATCGCGGACGGGTCCCGAGACAATTTTACGTGCTATCAAACTGAGATAGACGGGGATACCAGGATGTCTGTCTTAGCCAGTCACATAATACCCCCCCCCCCCTTACTTTTCTGTAGTCCCAGTATACATAGTTTAACTTTAATATTTAACACATTTGCTCGCTGGATTTAATGTATCGGCATATTATTTGTCCCCGAGGAAAGTTGAAACAGATAGTGGGAAAATTTACAGTGCAAATGGCAAAAGTTACGACATAATTGTTTAGCCTTTGACTTTTAGTAGGTTCAATAAAAACAAACCCAGCTGGTGTAAAGTAAAACATTTTATTAATGTGATTTTCCTTACTAGTTAACATTTTTATTTCGAGAAATAGGAATAATAAATCAAGTCTCATCAGTAAACAGATTTGCCAAAAAAACACAATCAACCTGATAGAGTTTGGTGTAATTAGATTTAGATAAAGAGATTGTGTGTGTGTGTGTGTGGGGGGGGGGGGGTTATCATATGGTGTAATGCTATATTACACTATACTGTTACTTGTCAATTATTGGTAGCCACCACCTATGTAATAGCGAGTAGTGAGTGACGCCAAACGTTCCCCGTGACAGGCAGTCACTAGACTGTAATCCTTAATTACTAATCACTCACTCAGTCGTACGCCAGTAAAAACAGCACACCAATCAACTAGTCTTGTTTTTTCTATACGTGTGTACATGATAGCAGCGGTACAGTTTTTGTTGTTGTTGTTGTTTTAAATCTAGAGCTAGAAGGTAACTGGTACATTATATCTAGATCTACAAAGACCAAGATACAATATCTACTTTAGCCTGTAATTATTATATATAACTTGACCATGTTGGCCGGCGAAACATCAATCTTCCCTCACCTATGGTACGGTACGTCTTAGACAGCACATCGGAACAATGGCCAAGGTGGAGGGCAAGGTTTCTGATTGTATCTGGTCGAGAGGCTCGATCATGAACAAGTTGGGACGATTTAGCCCATGACCTCATAGCCATAACAAAAATAGACAAAGGCACATCAAAATGCTACGGGGTGATCATCATGTTCGATAAACACTTCAACTCTCGTAAGAACACAATCTTCTCTAGAGCGACCTTCAACCAAAGGTGTCAACATGCAGGTGAGCTGGTTGACTCTTTTATCCATGAGCTTCAGCGGCTGGCAGACGACTGCAGTTAATTCGGGACCGAATCGTTGTCGGAGTCAGGAATGACGAGCTGTCCAAGACCCTTCAGGCTAAGCATGACTTGACACTCGATGACACCATCCACCTCAGTCGTCAGGCAGAAGTTCGAACAGAAAATCAAAGATGTCTACGCCCAGCTCCGAGGGTTGGATTGTTTAAGAGAAATATACTTCGAGAATGCCAAAGAGGCCAAACCTTCAGATCCTGCCAGTAACGACAACCCGGAAGAGCGGATACTGCGACAAGGCTGCCCAGCGCAAAAGGGAAGCGTGCCCGGTCGGTCAGCTACATGATTACATTAATACTAGAAAAAAAGGACAAAGTTCCGTGTGTCGCTCATTGCGAGAGGTCCAGCTTCAGGAGACCGTGGAAGCAGATTTCTTTGAATGTGTTCAGCATGTGGGAGAAGTCGCTACATAGACAGCAGTTCTTCACATTGAGGAGGAATTTATGCAGCGGGCAATCATTGCAGACAGGCTAGTCGGCGACATTTTAAAATGTATGCCTCTTCAGGATCGCCAGTTGGCAGTGAGAGCAAAAGCGGTTTTCGTAGAACTTTGTTTAGTGCAAGCGAAAAGTAGCTCTTTTTAATGCATTGTTTTAAAAGAAAAATGGACGAGGTTTCTACCAAAAACGTGTTTTTTTTTATTCATTTTTTTTCTTTACAAATTCCTGAATTCCTCTTTGACATCTAGATTTTTAACCCCGTAACTGTTTGACATTCCGACTGGCGAGTGGTAAGGGGTGACTATTGTTCAATGCCCATTGTACAACTCCGTTTGAAAAAGAGAAAATCAGAAACTTGACGGCTTTTCGCGCGGCTCACTTCTGAAGAGTCTTGGGAATCTACTACCCAACGAAAATCTCAAACACATCCCTCTACAAAAAATGTGCAGAAACCCCCCTTTCAATACAAATCCTGCAATCCCGGTGGAGACGTTTTGGACATATCCTGAGAAGAGATGCATCAATACCAGCTAATGCATCAATGTCATACTACTTTTCCGAGACACATAAGAGAGGAAGGGGCAGACCAACAACAACACTCCCGATAACCTTAAACAATGACCGTAAAAAGTTACAAGACAAGAGTTTAAAACTCACAACAGCAACAGATCTAGAAAAAATACGCACTAAAACAGAAGATAGACAAGGATGGAAAACGTTTACCGCAGAATTGATGAAAACAACCGAAGCTGCGAGATCTGTTGACCACGCTGGCGAAAGGCTCTAAGTCAAGTAAGTCACTTCTGAAACAGTGAAGGACGATTGGTACCGCCTGCAGTTGTTGGAAGCAGTTCTACAGTTGAGCACTGGAAATAGACACGTAGTCTAAATGTACCGCAATGGTGAAAATAGACACTCCGTTGTATATTACTTTTGTAGATCTGAAGAACAGTCAAAATCAGGTCATAGCGGGTGAGAACTTTCATGTAAACTTATCTTGTGTGGTGGCAACAAAAAGTGGGCAGCAGACGGCGATTTTTTATTTAGGAACGAAACCATTTGATCTAGGCCTAGATCTAGTAAAATTAACAAGTTCAACTCAAGATGGTGTCAGTAATGGGCTTACCAAACCGAGACTGAAGTGGTCAAAGGGGCATAACCATTAAATTAAATCTGGTCAAGAAACTCACTTGTTATGTACCTTGGAAGCGCATGCAATGGAATGTAATTAAATAATCCCAGTCAAATGATCTTCAAAACAAAGCAGTATGCACACCAAGTTATGTTTAAACTAAATAATGAAGATTGAACCGCTTGGGAATATAGTAAAATGAATTTATGAATGATGTGATTATTCTCACCCCCTGGGGGTAGGGAATAATGGAAACCCTCCAAAATGTTATTCTCATCCCCCTTCTCAATGATACGCCTTCAGACAGTTCTGAAATTGAATGACATGTTGATTTGTTGCCCTCTATTAGCCATAAATTATAGTCTATGGTTTATATCTAGATCTATCTTTAAAATTGCACCATTCCTCCTTTTCATTTCCTCTCCCTTTTAAATCTCACTAACTTCGCCACTTAACCTATTCTTTCTCCTTCCGAACTTAGATCAAGACTTCTAGTAGTGTGTATTTCATTTAGATTTAAGTTCCAGATCTAGATCTAAAAGTAAGAACTTTTAAACTGGACCTATAACTTAGATCTAGGGTGTTTGACTCTACCGACAAACATGCAAGCTAAAAACAAAATAAAGAAAAGAAATAAGCAACAATAGCAGCATTGATGACAACAACAGCAGCAGCAGCAGCAACAGTGACAACACCACCACCACCAACAACAACAACAAAATGTCTGTTCTGACTTGTTATTTCAAAACAATGAGCCTATTATTTGGTCTAGATCTAGATCTAGAAGTTAAATAGGGTATTTGACTCTACTGCCAGACATAAAAGCTAAAATCACTTGCAAAATTAAGAAAATAAATATTCAACAATAACAGCCGCAGCAGCAACAACAGCAACAGCAGCAGCAACAACAACGACAAAAACACTACCACCACGACAAATAACAACAACAACAACAACAACAACAACAACAACAACAACAACAGCAACAACAAAATGTATATTCTAAGTAATGTGGTTATTTCTAAACAATGAGCCTAATCGGTCCAGATAAGTAGATATACGAGTACACTATTTGTTTAAATAAGCAAGAAAAAGATATGCTGTTAGTTGCATAATTGGATTTAAAATTCACAAGTCCGTGGCATAGATTCATATCATCCGTAGAAAACAGCAATCCTGTCTAAACTCCATTTACCTTTAGATAAGTCTGGTCTGGATAGATCTATATCTAAAAAATGTATCTCTAACTCACCATATATCTCTCCCGGTAACTCTTTTTCTCTCTCTCTCTCTCTCCCTCTCTCTCTTTCTTTTCTCCATCTCTAGCTCTTTCTCTATTGAACCTTCTCTCTCTCTCTCTCTCTCCCTCTCTCTTTCTTTTCTCCATCTCTAGCTCTTTCTCTATTGTTTTCCACTCACTCTATCTTGTTGTCTATGACAGGGTGTGAGACTGAGAGTAAAAATTACTGTCTTTTGGTTATTCTTACTCTTAACCCCCCCCCCTCCTGAATGTGTGACGGTGAGGGGGGTGAGAATAAACTTTGGGCAGCCTTTTGGTTATTCTCATAGTTAGTTATTCTCACCCTGGGGGTGAGAATAACTGCAGCCTTTTACGAATCCATTTCATTTATACATAAAAATTAATGAAACTCGTAAGAGGAGATGATTATAATGATAAAGGGTTAAATAACAACTTTATACACAACACTCATGGTTGAAGTAGAAAATAAACATGGCTGAACCATGAGGCAGTTTCACATTTCTTGTCTGAATGTTAAATAAATAAAATAAACAAAATGTAACAGTATTCATAAAGATGTGTGAGAAAATAGCTAATACTGCACAGTTGTATTGATATCCTATTAAAAACATCTTAATTTCAAATTATTCTATGGTTATTTACATGCATTGTAATGCTTTACATCTTTGTACATGTATTGCCAGAGAAACTGTCATTTTTTATGTATTTTTTACTTATATTTCTTGGTTTGGTTTAAAAAGAAGAAATGGATCAATAGTAACTCACTTGCTACAATAGAAAATTTAAACAATAATAAGTTCATTGTATAGTGTTAAAAACCAATTATATTGTGAAAAGCAGTGTCTACTGATGCTGCTGTTATTGCTATTACTACTAATATTACTATTTAACCAGTGTTAATACAACTGAAAACCCTGCTGGGTTTTTTTTATTATATTAAAATAAAGTACTAGTATCAAAATTAGATGCACCAGTGACTCGCTATTACTAGCAATACTAAAACAAGCTACACATAGAGATAACTACAGCAGAGACCTTTTCATGTAATGATTTTTACAACTAGAAACAGAATAGTTTTCTTCTAAACTGATTCACATTTAGAAAAAAAATATCATCCAAACTTTTTATTAAGTGTAAATGAAAAGAACCAACACTTTTTGCGGATTACAGAATGGCTTTAATCTTATATTAGTTAATTTCTTGTAGAATGGCTCTACATGCATTTTTCAAGTGGTGGTGATAGTTAAATAGTAACATAAATTGATGACTTCTGCAATTCAGTATCCTTATAATTTTCGTTTGTTCCTACAAAAGGTGAAAACTTGTAATAATCACTTGTTCAATATGAAATTAAACCAAAAAAAATAGGTCCTTTGAACTTAAACTTGGAATTCAAGTTAATTACATCAGAAGATTTAACAATATCAAAAATTGTCCAGGTGACAAAACAATGTCAAAAGAAAATCTAAATCAACTTGCATTCTTCTCCTCTTTCAGCCTGCAAATTTCTCTTTAAAAAGAAAAAACTTCCTTGGCCCGTTTAGCATTTACCACTAAGCAATAGACGCCTTGCCCTTTTATCCTCAAACCATAGCCAGAATGACATTTTTCTAATCTTTGATCAGAGAAAGCCATGTTCTATCTAAATCCCTTGAACTCAAGAAAAATTCTAAATGGCAATTTACTTGGCCAGTCATATTATACTAACATAGACCCAGCCAGTAGGAGGGAAAAATCGTCTCCAGAGCAAGGTTCAAATCCATGAGCTATTGGATTAAGGCCAGTGCTTTAAATCCAGCACCACCATGCTTCCCTTAAACAATTTTTCCTAGAGTAGAGCATCTGGTGCCAGCTGTCAGTTACTGAGTTGGCAATTTTCAGGTTTCAAAAGGGGCTCTTCCGGCTTGTCCCACTCAAACACAGCTGGCCGTACAAGTGAATGTGTTCCACTGCAATATCTTATAACAAATTTCCCAGCACAATAAAAGTTAACGCAATGGCACCATCTCAATATCATAACATACCCATGATTTGGAGCAAGCATAGATTTTTTTCTATCCTCTAAAAATTGTTAGGGAAAATTCTGGCTAATAATTAACCGTGAACTAAATGGAAGAGTATACAATTTGAAAAACAATAATTATCTAGATGTACAAAGATCTTACCTTTTACTAGTGGAAATGCTTTTCAGCTTTATTCCATATACAATTCTTGAAATGAAACATTGAAATTTCCCTTTATTTGAAAACAATAATATAAACATAATTATAATATAATTCTGTTATTTCCTTAATCTAAAATTTGTTTCATAGCAGATTAGTCAAATTCAGAAAAGAGGGGGGAAATGAAATTTTACTGGGCCCGTAGCTTGGACAGCAGTATTTCATTTTTGCGACATTCCTCTTTAAAGTCTTTGACCGTCTTGAAGTAGAGTCGCTGCTTCTCTACAAGGTCCAGATGTTGATCGGCAAGCTGGTCTCTCTTCATCTTCTCTTCCTGTCTCTTCTTCTCGGCCTTTAATGGTGTTTAGAAAATACAAAGTTGTTTTTTTAATTATCCTTACCTTCATCAAGCTACTTTCATAATTCACAGAGTGATCTATAGGTATCAATGTACTGAGTTCCCATAAAATTAAATACAACTAAAACATGTTAGAAGTGTGGAAAGAAATCTGGTTATAAAAAAGCAATGAATTATGTACATACTTTGTTTTAAAGACAGTTCCAAAGCAATGTCTCATTGCAAAATGAATTAGTTTTATTTTATTTCCCATAATAACTAGGCTCCCCAAAAAAGGAGGTTAGGGTATGGGCAGGATATTTACTATGTCTCTCTAAGTGACGTGCTACTTTGATTAGGAAAATCCAAATCGTACCAAAAACCACTAAAGCATCAAGACTTGCCAATGGATGCACAAACATCAAGGGACAAACAAATAATGCCTCAGAATTCATTATAATTTATAAATTAGATTTTAGGAGAGGTAAACTAATTCAAGATTTCATACCAAATTTGGTCTGCCTCTCTTAAAATGTAGGAAGTGAAACTTAAATAAAAAAGAAATATTTTATCACATATTTATTAGAATTATTTTAAGACTAAACCTAAATTTACTTATAGTTATATGCTTACTTTAATTTTATTCTGCTTCACGCTTTCAACAATTTGTTCAAATTGCTTCAGAAATGCTTCTTTGTTGGCGATTGAGTTCATTGCTCTGAAAAAGATAGAGATTTTGGGATTAAGTAAATTAATTAAACTGCAATTCGTTAGTTCTAACAAACTGATTGGCCTGCTAATTTGGAAAAAAGTATAAATTCCTGATGCCCAATACCACACCTCATGTCATAACTTATGTCTTTGAATAATATTTTTTATGTCTTCGATTTTTAAACTTTTTGCATGACTTATTTTGGGGTAAAGACTTATTCTAAACAATTTCAGCACCAATAAAAGGCACCTAGGCATCTGTTTGTAAAGATCACTGAAGTTATTCAGAAAAAAGGATGCACAGTATAAAGTCATCATTACAAAAAGAATCACACGGTTGTTTTTTATTTGATTTTTTTTTTTTGGAACCTCAAAAACAAGTGAAGGCAAGGCGTATATAGTCTTGGTTTTTTAAAAGTGACAGTCTATACAAAAACTTACTGTTGGAAGTTATCATGAATCGAGTTCAAAAAGTTCACCTAAAAGAGAGAAAGCAAAAAATATGTATTTAGTGTATTTTATATTGAAGCACCAGGCAGGACAAAACAAAACTAGTGTTACAACTGAAATAAAAAGATAGAGAAGAAAAAAAGTGACATACATGTATATATGTACGTGAAGATTGAAAAGTGTAAATAGAATACATGTATTTTTCTACAAATCAAAAGGCTTATTCTGACGAGGAAGTATTTAATATTTAGAGGAAATTTTATGGCATCGGGCCAACCTCTTTATCTTTAAATTGAAGTGTTTTTGTTCTATAAAAAATGTATGACCACAAATGGTGAAGCTTTATGTAAAATTTCAATGTTCCCTACCATGGTACTGAAGAGTATTATTTAACATAAAAAATTTGGCGCACACACATACACACACACAAAAGCTTAGATGATATTAACATAATTACTTTCAATGATGGGAACTGCACAAGTAGTCCTGTTAACTTCTTTTTTATATTACTTAATTCACAATTTTCCTGGAAATTTTTTAAAATAAGACTTTTTTCCCCAAAAAATGTGCTTGAACAAGGAAAGGAGCAAAGCTGTAATGATTCATGGAAATCTAAAGACAAATCATTTGGAGACTGTTGTTTATTTCATTCATGTATTACTTTGAGTTCAGGCCTAAAAGATATATAGAGGGGGATCCTGTAACTTGGGCAACACTAGGTCTCCATATTCTTGCCTTGGCATGTGGCCTGGAGAGGTTACTCCAGTCTCGCTGAACAGCAAAAGCACAAACCAAAAGACAGCAGTTATGGGTTATAAGTCCATGCTCGACTAGCGTAGTCTTCGTCGGTGGGACCAAGCAGCTCCTGGCCACTAATGTGTTGACCCGCCACAATCTGCCTGCTTTAGAGTGTGCCTAGAGCTCAGAGTTTCCAGCTCAACAGGCAGATCGTCAAAAAAATACCAGCCCAACACAAGAAACATATAACGAAGACTCCAACTCTTCGAATAGCAAGCTGGAATGTGAGAAGGATGAAAACTGGGCTTACCGATGATCTTCACATTATCGATATTAGAAAAACTGCAGGTATCGTTCTAGAACTACAACGGCTCAGCATCGACATAGCGGCCCTACAAGAGACACGGCTCCCCCAAATTGGATCGTAAGAGAACAGCTCTACACCTTTTTCTGGCATGGTCAGAGAGTATGGTGTTTGTTTTGCCGTAAGAAACTCTAAAATCTGCATGATTTAGCCTCCTTCCAATTGCACAGAGAAAATCCTAACATTACATCTCTCAACCACATAAGGTCCTGGCAACCTTATATCCATCTAAGCCCCGACAATACTGGCCTCTGTTGAAAGTAAGGACCAATTCTAACAGTCACTGGAATTCACTTGAAGTAAACTCCCACCAACAGAGCAAACGTTTCTCTTGGGAGACTTAAATGCATGTGTAGGCGAAACCATGAGTCTTGACCATCTGTATTGGGTCATCGTGGAATTGGAAATATGAATGAGAATGGTCAGATACTGTAAGAACTGTGCTGCTTCCACAAACTCTGTGTGACTGATACATTCTTTCATAATAAAAATTGTCACAAAGTCTCCTGGAGACACCCAAGATCAAGACACTGGCATCAGTTGGACATGATAATCACAAGAAAGGTCAATGCATGTGTAGGCGAAACCATGAGTCTTGACCATCTGTATTGGGTCATCGTGGAATTGGAAATATGAATGAGAATGGTCAGATACTGTAAGAACTGTGCTGCTTCCACAAACTCTGTGTGACTGATACATTCTTTCATAATAAAAATTGTCACAAAGTCTCCTGGAGACACCCAAGATCAAGACACTGGCATCAGTTGGACATGATAATCACAAGAAAGGATCCCACAAACAGTGTTTGCAATAGTAGGACATACTATAGTGCAGATTGCGACACCAACTACTCTCTGGTTGCGTAAAAAATAAAGATAATTTTTTTAATATCATCACTCTAAATCGAAGCCCCAGCCAAAAATCAACACCACCAAGGCAGCCTTTCCCGATAACCTTGAATTCAACATGAAACATGCTGTCAAAGCACTGGCGAGGATAATGCAGAGGACACGCGAATTGCTTTGAAGCTACCCTCATGGAGATAAAGCCAGCGATTGATGCAAATGCAGAGTACTGACCAGCTACAAACGAGACTCAGGCCAGAAGAACCTGCGAGCCCTGAAAGATGCTCATAGGAAAGCACAGAAAAAGGCTTGTCACTGTGTTAGTGACTATTGGCTTAAACTGTCGGATAGCATCCAAAACACATCAAACACTAGAAATATAAGGGCCATGTTTGAGGGCATTAAACACGCAACTGGAAAAGCAGCAAAGAAAACGGCACCCTTGAAGACCAAGTCAGCAGAAGTCATTACAGACAAAAGCAAACAAATGAAGATATTTGTGGAGCATTACTTTGAAATTTATTCCACAGAAAATGCTGTATCACAGGAAGCATAAGATTGAATTGATGCACTTCCGGTAATGGAAGAAATTCCTGCAGGTCCTGGTGGAATACATATACCCAGAGTCTCAGTGCGACTTCAGGGCTCAGAGATCAACGATAGACATGATCTTCTCTGTGCGTCAGCTACAGGAAAAATGTAGAACAGATGGCAAACTGCTTGTCCTTGCAAGACTGTGAGCCAAAACAAAGATTAGGCGCATCCTGCTAAGAGAATTGCTGTTTGCAGATGATGCCGCAGTGAGCTCACACACCGAAAAACATACTTTTCCACTTGCCATCACCATTGACAATGAGGTGCTGGTAAACACCAATGAATTTACCTATCTGGGATCCACCAGCACCAGCAACCTGTCTCTTAACACCGAAATCAACAGACGCATAGCCAAAGCTGTCGCTGCGATGACACAACTAAATAGCAGAGTGTAGAGCAACACCCAACTAACACAGCAGACCAATCTGAGAGTCTACCAGCCTAATGTAGAGCAGTGAAGCACGGACAACATATGCTAAACAAGTAAACCACTTGGAAAGCTTTCACACTTGCTGCCTGCGTAAAATACTTGGCATTTCGTGGCATGATACGGTATCCAACACTACAGTTCTGCAGAAGGCGAGCTCCATGAGCGTACACCTCACCCTCTGTCAGCGCTGCCTGCAATGGCTTGGTCATGTCCACAGAATGTGCGATGCAAGACTGCCAAAACAAATCATGTACGGTGAACTTGTCTGTGGTAGTCATCCAACTGGCTGACCAGCTCTACGCTACAAAGATGTTATCAAGCGCAATATGAAGGGAAAGGTTACCAGTACAGACTCATGGGAAAGCATTGCAGGAAACAGAAGTGAGTGGCGGCAGGCTATGGGCCATAGAGTCAAAATTGGCGAGAGAGAAGGAATCCAAAACTTGGAGGAAAGGAGAGGCCACTGCTTCCTGTCTCTTCGGTTGTCCTCCATCCCCCCCCCCCCCCAAAAAAAAAAATGTTCTTCCTAAATAACAGCATAAATAATTACTATTACTAATTTTATGCTTTTCAACATATTTATACATAGCTTGAAATCAAAGATTAGACAAAAACAAACAAAATTTAACAAACATAAGACAAAAACAGACAAAATTTAACAAACATAAGACAAAAACAGACAAAATTTAATGAAGATAAGACAAAAGCAGACCTCCTTGTTCAGATAAGTCTTGGTATCCTCCAATGTGTTATACAGTGTGAAGAACTGCTTTGTTTCTGTATGTTTGGAGGCAACTGTTGGTTTGACAAACAAAAAGATAAGGTCAGACGTCATAATTTATTTGGAGTTGGAAATGAATTTCAAAGGAAAATTTCAAAAAAAAAACTGCCTCTTTTCAAAACTTCTTTATGTGTGGATTAAGAGACAATTCACTTTCAAGATATTCACCCTTCTCTAAAGCTTTTGTTGATTTTTTCTTCAGAGTTGACAAAAACAAATATATTGTAAATTCAGTAAGTTGCATGATGAACCAAGGAGAGACTAATCTTTATAAAGACTTAAATTTCGACAAATAACACCAATACCTATAACATTTTGAGATTATGGATAAATCTGACAATCAAAGTACATCAAGTTTCAGCAGCACAAGTTCTTGATGATTTTCAGGTTTCCTAATTTGACAAATGCATAAGAAAATTACAGTCCCAAGTCTATGACATTGGATTTCAGATCGAATTGTTCTCTTCCAGTTGCAGTTGATGTAATTTGTCATACCTTGGTTATAAAGCTCCAGAAACCTCCTTTGGTACTGGCTGAGCTCAGCTCTAGATGGAACCTCATCAATCTTTCTTTGCAGGCCAGCAATTTCTCTGTTTTTCTTGGCCTATTTAGATAAAAGGCAATATAAATTATAATAATTATACTGTATCATCTTATAAAATGATGTGTTACAAGATAACATTGCACATTTGTCCATAGTGTAGATAGTATATACTTACTCATTTTCAATTTGTCTCTTCTTTGACAAAATAAGAAAGATTACTGGACTGATGATGAATATTTTTATTTTGTTTTAAAAATGTATTTTGTCTTTTATATCTGAAATTATTATACCCTACAAAAACAACATAAATATTTTTTTAAACACTTCTTCTGTTCAATTAGCATCACTATTAGCTTTATTCACGTATAAAGTATATTAAAGTATTAATTTGTAATTGTGTAAGAGAAATAACAGAAGTTAACAGAAAAACAAAACTTACCAAGAGCAGACGGATCTTGTGCAGTTTTTCCTTGTCTGCAGTGTACTGCTTGTCTATAAGATTAACTCTTGCCTAAATTTTTTTTTGTAAGGAAACAAACAAAGCTTAAGTTTACCCATGAGTTTTAAAAGAAAATACATTTAGTCGTTGTCTCAATAAATAAAAATATTTCTATAGGTTTTACCCTTAAAATCATTGCAAGATAGTGATAAATTTCACCCTCACAATGCTTTTCACTGATGCCATACTCCAATCTTAAAGCCTTCTAAGCACTAATAAAATTAGTCTTCCGTTGGCTGGTGTTTCTCTCAATCTCTCTAACCTGTTATTATATCTCTGAAAAACTTTGCCTTTGCTAGTCCTGAAACTTTGACATTTTAAGGCTTTTTTTGGGGTGAGGTTGAATGAGTGGCTAAATGAATATTGGTACTGTTAGTTAAACATTTTACCTTTTGTGACATATTTCACTCATTCAACATTCAAACAAGTGATGAGGAACTGCTTGATATTTCAGCCATGTTTAATTTTCTACTTCAGCCAAGAGTATTTGTGAACAATGCCAAAGTTGTTATTCAGCTTTTGTCTGAAATATGCTTACTAAAAAGGCTCAATGATTCTTTCTTAGGATCTGGATCACTTCGAAAGACAACAAAATAAAACTGATCTCAAAACACAGTCCTTCCCACCTCTTACATTATTTCTGCACCAAACCCTCAAATTAGCTCGAGTCCAGGTGACAGTGTAGCTTGCTCTAAAATGATCCATTGATTCCCTTCTATCATTTTATATCAACCAATAAACCTACTTATCCTTGTCTCTTACCAGTGGGTAAATAGAAAGATGACTTCTGTGATGCTAAAAGAAGCATGATTTGGAAGCTTCATAAGTGAAAGTAAATGGTCAGTATTCTGCAGCTCTTTTTTTTAGTCTTTTAATTGCATGCTAAAACTTCAATTTATTTTCACATTGAAATTTTTACTTGAGCTGAGTATATTCTCGCTTCATCCATGAATGATTTATTAACTCTTTCCCTACCGCGAAACGCATTTTGCGTTTTTCCGATCATCGATTTTTCCCCGTAAAACGCATTTTGCGTTTCTGAAATACGGACTCTATTCCAAGCCACTTATCCACGTTTTCCGATCTATAATCGCATCCATGTTTTCCGTAACTTCCGCTGGTTTGTTTACATAGCTAATGGCGTCAGTTTGATCGTGTTTGTGGAGTTTTTAGACGGTATTGTGAGTGATAAAGTTTGTTATTTTTCTTGAGATCAGCTGATTTTCGTTGGTGGCCATGGCAACTGGTGTTACAATTTTCTTCACAACATTTGTATTTCTTTACCCTGCTTTATGAAAATTCGACTATGTATTCATAATTGGATTAGATCTACCTGCAATATATAGACTTTCAACCCATTTGGAGTACTTGTTGAAGGGATCTACTGCTTGTAAGTTGAAAATTCATGTTGTTTTTTTTTCCGATTTCTGCACTGCCTCTGACTTTTCAACCTATTATCTCTCTTGTTTCTATGTTTTGTTTATTGTTGTCCCCATTTTCAGAAAGCATATTCATTTTCCTTCAATTCTATATGCAACACATATAACTTTACATCACAAACAACAACACAAAAAGCATTTCATTCATAGTAGTATCCCTCTGAAAATCACCGCCTCAGAATGGCTTGGTCTAGCCGTGGTTTTTGCCCAGTAGTGAAAGAGTTAATGATAAAATGTTTTTATTTTGACACCGTGACTTGCAGTTCAGCGTGGTTCAAAACTGCCGACCATCACTGAAGCCTTGGCGAGCATCGCGGACACACACCATCTTCGTTGGCTACCTGTTCATCTTCTTCATTCTGAGCTGTGTTGCTGTCGGCTTTGGCATCTTCCTGTGAGTGCAGATTCATCAATTTGTTAAGTATTGATAATATTTTATGCTGTTGTAGATCTATGTAAGCAGGATATATTTAATAAACATGTTCAGTACTGATTCAAAATTGTACAGCCATAGATGTCAGAAGGATATAATGAATGAAAGGTTCAGAATTGATAAAATCTTATACCAACCTAATTTTAAAGGAGATATATTTAATCCTTGTTGTAAGCCAGATACATTTGCTGGAAATTCTGAATATAATTACTCCAAGTGACTTAAAATAACAAAATACTAAACCAAAGAATATTATTATTTAGAAGTTGTGGATATATGATGATATGGATCTAGATCTAAGTCTGTGATATAAATCGGAAACTGGATAGTTGATCGTGAGGGCGAATTGGCTCAAGTGGCAGCGCGTCTGCTTCTCAGTAGGTGCCTAGTTCGAAACCGATGATTGGGTATATTTATCGGATTTTGTCCCCTACTGGTGGTTTCATTCAATGATAATGGTGTTAGGTTCCAACGGTTTTCGGCATCCTAGAAACCTTAAATTTCCCCCATATCAATGCATAATGTAAGAGGCTTTTGAAAATATACTTATTTCACTCAAAGCGTGGATGTTGCTGATGTATTGTTTCTGACACTGTGGGATGAAAATCAACAAATAAACAAACAGAAAAGGCATTAAATAACATTAGTACATTATACAGTTTTTAAAGTTATGGTTAAGCTTGTGTTAGTCAATATTGAAAGGTGAACCTAATAAGCTTGGCCATGGACTAAGTTTTCTTTGACTAATGGAGCTAAAATCCGTATTTGTTTTCTCAAAAGTTGGCAGCTGTGTAAAAAACAACATCTTTGTAACTGATTGATTGATTGATAAGGAACAAGTAATTTACTTGTGATATTTCAATGAGACTTGTTTTTAGATGAAAGAACTGTTCCCATGTAAAGATTACACCCATCTTTTCAGGGTCAAGCCTAGCACTGCATGTGGACCGTACAAGAATTATGATACATCATATCAGGTCATGACAGATCTCATAGACAAGTGGAAGGCAGACAACCATATTGTCAAAGAAATCTTCAGCTTTATTTCCTCCCCTGGTTTTATCTCAGGCCTTCTCGTTTTCTTGGGGTAAGTTATTGTGTTCATTCATGCAGTTTTATTTCTTCCATAAGCGCACCTACAAATTTACACTACATGTATTATAGTATTTCCCAATCACACATGTTATGTATTGTGTATTCCTAAACATACATATGCAGGGATGTATTGATTAATAGTTTCTTTCTCTAAGCACACATATTTGTGAATTGTTTGTGTGGTAATCTTCCAGGATGGTTCTCTATTACACCCGCACTGTAATGTTGAGCCACAGAGAGAGGGTGGAGCAGTTCAAGATGCAGCTGGCCTCTGTGAGTCCTCTGTTCTCATAATGATTTCTTTTTATTTGGTTTTTATAAAGTACTTGCTACTGACTTTTATGCTTTCTCAAAATTTGATATTTAATGACTTTAACTTTCCTGTCCAACCCATCATTAAGAATAATGAGTTAGAAGGTAAAAGACGAAACAAAAAAGAACCAGTTTAACTTATCACCAAGGAATGGCTTGAAACTTTTAACAACAATTCATAACAAACTTGAACAGCAGAAAATTTTCATCAGTGGTAAAAAGTAAAATGGTTCTTGTTATTGAGATCACAAAGAAAGAGGAGGATTGCTGACCTAAATCTTGCTTAATAATGATATACTCATCAATGAGCTAGATATCAGGAAGACCTATCGAAGATACTTTATTACTGAAAATGTTGCAAACCTAAAGCTAGTAGGTGTGCCATATGCATATTCTCTTTTATGACAAAATACGAATTTGGTGTATCCAGGCGTATATCAATTACACAAGGAAAAATATGTCTTTTAAAACCACAATTAAAGGTTACACTTTACACAGATTCTTAAAAGACACACCAAAATCAAATTAAAAAACCAAGAGCTAACCTGCAATCTGTCTTCTATTGCAGGAGGGCAAGGACAAGAAATTCCTCTTGAACCTTTTGAACCAGGTGAGGGTGAGAGGCCGCAGAGTGAGCAAGCACC